>PVKS010016932.1:0-43014 GCA_004027875.1 Aplodontia rufa
CAATCTTCATCTTTGTCATCAATGCAATATAAAAGGTCTTAAGGAAATTTCTTAGATCAAACAATATTAAATGGAACTATAAAGGCAAAATTTCTCTGGGAAGCACAGAAGAGGAAGTCAATGATCCCTGTCAGTCAGGAGCATATTAATGTGGCATGAAACTCTGCTCAGTACTCAGCTTTCCACGTGCCTGCTCTGTCAGTTCAGCCTGTTTCTACTAGTTCTCTTGACCTACTGGCCACTGTGACTTATTCATTTTTATCATCTTCCCTAAATTACTGAATGGATGATTGGATCTTATCTGATAACTGAGTCTATTTGGGTCTTCACTACCTTTCTTCTTATGGCTTCTCAAATTTCTGAACCAGTTCAAATCCCTTTGCTATGTATTCCCACTCCTTCCTGGACATAGTTGTGGTTGTTTGAAGTGTCTGCCTTCTCCACCAGATTTCAAGTTTGCTGAGATGAACACCATCTGCCTTATTTACTGTGTCTCCAATGGCCACCTCATAGCCGGTGATATAAAATGCTTAAATAACAATGAATGACTGAATTGTCTAAAGCCTGCCTTTTGCAATGACCTAATTTTTAGCCATCCAAAAGTAAATTTTGCTTCTGAAAAAATTTACTGACCTACTATTACTGCTCTGTTTAAAATAAAATAATTGGGGCTGAAGTGGTTATGGTCATAACTCAGTGGTTATGATGCTTGCCTGGCATGAGCAAGGACACGGCTTCAAACCCCAGCACCATGTACACAGCAACAAAAGCCAATGAAAAACTAAATAAAATTGATTCTCTCTTTCTCTCTCTCTCTCACTGTCCTTTTCTGTCTTTAAAAAAATAAAGATAAAATACTCCATACCCTTGAATTCAGTATTTATAAATATCAAAAGACTAGATATGCAAGATCCTATAAATATACATTTTCATAATATCAAAAAACAGACTGGCATACAGACACAAAGCTGAGGTAAGGATGGTGTTTTGGTCAGCTTTTTCATTGCTGTGATGAAGAGACATGACAAGAACAATTTTAGGAAGAAAAGGTTTATTCAGGGGCTCACTGTTTCACGGGTCTATGTCCAGATAAGGCCGACTCCATTCCTGGGGCTCAAGATGCAGCAAAACATCATGGCAGCAGCATGGCTCCAGGGAGCAGAGAGCTCAAGGAATCACATTGAGAAGCAGAGCAGAGAAAGAAACTGCACGCCAGATACAGCACATATACACCCCAAAGGCACTCCCCCAGTGACCCACCTCCAGCCACACTCCACCAGCCCACAGTTGCCAGTTAATCTCTATGAGGGATTAACTCACTGATTAGGTCAAGGATTTTACAGCCCAAACATTTCACCTCAGCCTTCCCAAATTGTCATACATGAGCTTTTGAGGAACACCTCACATTCAAACCATAACAGATGGTTTCTGAAAACCGCCTCACAGGCGTGTCCTGATGATCAACCACATTTAGTCCTACCAACTGCCAATTTAATTTCAGTATGGGAGTCCTAGATATCCTAAGAAACACTACGAGAATCTAAAGCATCAGGAAGACTAAACAACATTTAGTCTTGCTTACTGAGATGGGAGAAGAGATGGACAGACATTTCAGAAAAAAATTTAAAGCTTGTAGTGTTCTCCAGTTACCCTTGAGTTAAGCAAACTGGCTTTGAACGTCCTTCGTGTATTTTCCCAGATTCATGCTTCTACAAGAAAAAGCCGACTAGCATTCAATATACATGCTCTCAAATTACAATGGAGTTGCATCCAGGACCCATCATAAGCTGGAAATGTTGTAAGTCAAATGTGCATTTGATATATCCAACATCTCCAACATCACAGCCCACAGCAAAGCAGACCACAGAGCGTCCCTTATTCACTCATGTAACTGCATGGCTTGCTGTGCTGTCCTGCATTCTAAGAGGTTATTGTATCACATATCATTAGCTTAGAAAAAGGTCAAAATTTGAAGTAAAGTTTCTACTGAATGCAAATAACTTTGAAAATCAAAAAATTGCAAATTTGTAACACAAACCCTTATAAATGGGGAAATTTCTATATTTGAATCATATGACTAACTTTCCTTTATCTCACTTACTATTTTGCTCAAGATCTGCCCAGGAAAACAGGAAATACTACAAAGTATTTAAAACACAAAGATTTCAATTCAGGCAACTGCTATCACAGGGGTTGAAACTGACAAACACAGAGATGAGTAACAGCAAGAAGCCACAAACACCTCTGGGCTAGAGGGACAAAGGGAAGAGGAGTCTGTCTGTGGCTAGAAACCAGGGTTCATGAGGGAAGCTGGAACCAAGCAGGGGTCTCAGCCATGCACCAAAGGGCCTCCTAAGGCAGACATAGGTAAGGAAATATTCCCTGCCTCTTTTGTCCTGAATCTGAGGAGCACAGATTGCAGGACTCATTCCCCTGTGATCCACAGAAGAACCTAGCTCACACAAGTCAGTATCTGAACTTTTCAAAAGCTGATTCTCACTAGACGTTGATAAATTAACATTTTGATTTAAAATACTTTGTTATTAAGAATTTTTCTAAAACTATTGTTCTTAAATTCATTATTGTATATTCATTTCTTATTTAAAGTTTCTATTTCAAAGAATAATACTAACCTGTACATTATTGTAAAAGACCTGTCATTTTAAAAATCCATTCAGTGTTAAGGATTATTCATAATAATAGACAATAGCTGAGGAAATTGTTATGGCTTGCCGTTTTGTGTATTCAAATTGGGAAGTGTGGGTAAAGCTACCATCTGAGGAAAGAATAAACAAAAGAGATGCATAATAAAATGCAAAGGGCTAGAAGGCTGCTAAATTTTCTGACAATTCCTGTCACCAAGTAATAATCATTTCAGAAAACAAAAACCTGTTTCAAAAGCATGCCTAAAGTCAATTGTCAAAAAAGATCTTATAGGAACTTAAATCTCCAATTATTCAGAAAATGTGTCTTGGAATATACAAAATGCACAAGACCTGCTTAGCTCAAAAAAATATCATTTTGAGTGACTAGTTCAATTATTCCACTGTAAATTCCTGATTGTTCTTGGCCATGTTTCTTTGGCTGGCCCATGACCTCACTGAGACTATTAAAAAAAAAAAAAAAGGCCAAATGCTGCGGATAGTCTTCCCACAGTACAGGGATTCACTTCTAAAGGGCACATGAAGCTACCAACCAGATGTGGGATATGGGTTTAAGGCCTTGTTCTTCACCACTGCAGCTGATATTTCCAATCTCAGGCACCATTTTCTTTCCAAAGCACTAGAGAGCATGTTGTTATTAAAATCATCAGGAAGCTGGCTTAGACATGCCTAGCCCTAACTTTACCAAGGCAAGCTTGTCCTTGTGAGGTGTGAAATTCAGAGTCCTAAACCACTAGTGCCCATTAAGGTTCCTCTGACAATTCTCACATGCTGAGGAATGGCCAAAGTACAAATGGAGAAATTATATTCTTACTCCCTCTACCCTGAAGTTTTAAACGTATTAGGTCTTTCTGCTTTTCCTACTTTAAAATGGTAAGTTGAGTAGTACCATTGTGCCCTGCTAAAACAGCTACTTGTATCTCCCAGGAGGCCAGAGTTGAGGCAGAAGAGTCTCATTAATTCAGCATACCCCTCAGACATTCTTTGTTTCTAACTCAACAAACTGAGATAAAAATGTTTGCTTCCTTTGCTTCCTTTGGAATATTTAACCCACTTTTCTCAGAAATTTTGAATACTTTGATGAGGTCAAGGACAAATCAATTTTTTTCCTAAAATGTCACAATAATGCAATATCCTTATTTACTATACTTTTAAACTGAACTAAAAATGAGAAATGCGTACCATGGGATAGGAAGGAAAATAGTCAAGTATTATGAAATGCCAACCTAGTGCTGAATTTAAAAATGCCAATCAGGACAGATAAGGAAGAGAAAATAGAGCTGAGAGGATGGAGCAAATGCTTTACCTTAGAAGTAAATATAGTAAATATTTCTACTATGGTTTAAGAATAATTACTAAATTTTCGATAAAACTGCCTGCATTTTCCTCCTTTGAAGACAAAACAAAACGTACTTTTTTCATGGTTGCTGTCTGATATATTATGATATCAAGCAACATAAAATTGCTTGAAACCAAGCAGTTTCAAGAAAGTTAGGAAGCAATATATACAAATGAGGAAATCTCAGATCTCATACTTTTTAAAAAAAAATTTCTGTGCTACCTGAATTGTCACTGGCCAGTAGCCTTGCCCTAACTTATCTACCCGAAAGTGTCAGATTGCATCATTATACATTTTTTTTGTTTTAAATTCATTCCTTTCTAACGTTTCCTGACTTCGCTATGTATAACTTACATATATCTATTTTCCTGAACGCATGCAATTTTTATTTATAACATTAGAATGATGCCATTTGCTACGGTTTGACAATGGCCCCTATGAAAGTCAGGTGCTGTCAAGGTGATGGTATTAAAAAGAAGGGCCTTGAAAAGGTAAATAGGCCATGTATTGTCAGTTTTCCATTGCTGTGACAAAATACATGAGATAATCAGTTGATACTCGGAGATCTATTTTGGTAAAGTTTCAGCGTGGCGTCATTTGATTCCACTGCTTCGGGACCTGTGGAAAGGCATCAGGGTGGGAAACGTGTAGTGGAGCAAAGCTTCGTCCTTCATGGGGGTCAGGAGACAGTGTGCCAGGGCATACCTCCAATGTCCTTCTATGAGGCCCCATGTCCTAAGGGTTTCACTACCTCTCAACAGAACCACAGGCTGGTGACCACGTCTTTAGCATCTGATCCTTTGGAGAATATTCCAGATCCAAACCATACCAGGCCATGAGGACTCCTCCCTCATCAATCAGGTTAAAACCCCTACAAAAGAGGCTTCACACACCTTTCCGAGAGCTTGTGAGCTTGCTCTTCCACTCTCCTGCCGCTGTGAGGACACTGAGTTCTTTCTTACCATTCCACTTTCTGCCACATGAGGATAAGGAAAGAAGGCCTAAACCCTCTAAGACTTTGCTCTTGGACTTCCTAGCCTCCAGAACTGCTGTGAAAGCAGCTGTTGTCATTGATAGTCTGCGGCATCCCTACACTGCCTAAAAGAAAACTTTTTCACATATTTTTTCCCCATAAACTTAAAAAAAAAAACTGGACCTTGATCCTGTGTCAACAAAACACTATTACTAAAGTCACTACTCTTTCTTGTGTGGGCATAGGTCTATATTCAACACACACACACACACACACACACACACTAACCTAGCACAGGTGATGATAAAAATCACTGTGCCCTGGACTTATTGCTGCCTAAAGAGGGATATATGATAGCCAATACCTCTGGCTGCACTCGGATACATTTTACAGGTTGGTCTCCAGACACGGAGGCTGGCTGCATCTATCATCCTATTTGTTGTTGTATTAGGAGTCATTGTTATACTCTCATCTGATTTTGATGAAAATACACAAAATAAATTTTTTGAATGAGTTTATTTAGAAAAGTAAGGATTATTTACTCAAAAAGAAAGACAGAGTGCTGTCTATCTTGAGCGTGAAAAGCCACAAAATAGAATGGATTCAAGCATTTACTACTTTATATCAATATAAAGATGAGCAATCAAGTAGATAATCCAGAAAACAGATCCACACAAATCAATTATATTTTGACAAATGTGATCAGTTATTTCAATGGAAAAATCATAGTCTTTTTAATAAATAGGTGACATCTATATGCAAAGAAAAGAAACTTACTCTTCATACCTATACAAAAATCAGCTAAAATGTAAATTTTAATACTATAAATTTCCCAGAATTAAACAAAATAATGTATCTTTGCAATCTTGAGTCAGGTAAATATTTAAGAAACAAAAATCAAAAACTATGAAAGAAAAAAATTGATAATTGGACTTCATCAAAATTAAAAACAAACTCTTCAAATGATACTCCATAATATAAAAAGGCAGACATTGTATGAAAAATATATGTGCAAAACACATGTCTCATGAAGAGTTGTGTCCAAAATATATAAAGAATTTTTTAGAAATAATTAATGAACAATCTAAGTAAAATGTGAAAGAGTGTAACAAAACTGTGTGCCAAAAAAGAGATATGGGTAGAAATTAACCATATGAAAACATACTTGAAAATATAAACTTTATTCTCTTACATACACTCTCTCTCTCTCTTTAAAAAAATGAAAAAAACTCATAACTTCTTAATAAAAACATTACTTTGGGGGCTGGAGTGTTGCTCAGTGGTTATATGCTTGCCTAAAATGCACAAGGACACGGATTCAAACCACAGCACCACATACACAATGAAGTGATGGAGCAACAAAAGCCACATGAAAAACTAAATAAAATTGATTCTCTCTCTCTACTGTACTTATCTCTCTTTTAAATAAATAAAAACACTACTTTAAAAAGTGAACTGCCTACCTTTGGAGCAGAAATACAATGAGATTTTGCTTTTCTATCTTCATATGTCTCTATGACATCAAAATATCTTGAAAGCAAACCAACAAATTAGTTATTCAACTATTTGCACATTTACACAAAACTTTCAGGTATTTTTCCAAATATCCAGAATTCTATTACCCTGAGGAAATTTTTAAAGGATTAATATGCTTTAGGATATTGTACATGTTGGACATGCTCCCTCAGCAAAGAGACTCCTGGTTGCTGAGACAAGAGATTTTATTTAGGAGTAGTAAGATAGTTGCTCTCAAGACTGCAGAACAGCAAACTATGGCTGAGAGAATTTATAGGAACTCTGGCGGGAACGACTTAGGCAGGACATTTGAATAAACAACCGTTGGGGGGGGTTGACATTCCTGTGGTTGCATCAGACCCCTATCTGCTACGTGCTGAGACCCACGTGAGACGTGGTGGCTAGGTTTACAGATTAACCAAAGTGGTGTTTCTAAAGTCTAACGTAGACACAGTCATGTGGGGCGTATCTCCTTAGTAAAATGGTCTGTTGTAGAGCATTTGCCAATAGGAAGCAGCGTTCACTGTAGTCTGTTTTTCTTCTTTTTTTTTAAATTAAGGAGTTGAGTTGTTGTACAATATATATACATATGTGGGTTTTCCAGAATTAAATTATTTCATAAGTATTATTTGGCTTATTGGGAGTGGGGGCTAAAGAATATGCTACATTGTTGATTCTCTCCCTAGATTCCTCCCTATCTTCTCTCCTTCTCCCCTCCCCTGCCCCACCTATTTATAGTTCCCCTAGATTAGGTGTTGCTATGCTTTTGCTGGGTCTAGTACAAGAGCTTGACTACCTTTCACCCAAGCCTGGGTTTTGCTCTAGCCTCCACAAATGAGGGAAAACATTTGACCCTTGAGTCTTTGGGATAGGCTAACTTTGCTCAGCATGATTTCTTCCATTCTCATCCATTTACCTTCAAAGGCCATAATATTGTTGTTTTCAATACCTGAGTAGAACTTCCTTGTACATATATGCCACAGCTTTTGGATACGTACATCTAGTGAGGGACATCTGGATTGATTTCATAATTTAACTATTATAAATTGAGCTGCTATGAACATATACTTTGCAGATACCTTCCCACAGCAGATTTTGCTGTGTCCCTGTAATATGCTGATTCTAACCCCTCTGGGAAAATACCCAGAAAAGCTAATTTGTAAGGTGGATCTATCCGAATTTTTTGAGGAGTTTCCACACTGCTTTCCAGAGTGGCTATATTAGTCTAAAGTTCCACCAACAGTGTGCTAGTGTTCCTATCTCCCTGCAACTCCTCCAGCATCTGTTATTGTTTACATTCTTCAACTTTGCCAATCTGACTAAATTGAGGTGAAATCTTAATGTACTTTTGATTTGCATTTCTCTGATTACAAGTGATTTAGAACACTTTCTCAGGTATTCATTGGCTAGCTTGATTTCCTCTGTTGACAAGTTTCTATTTAGCTCTCTAGCCCATTTATTAATTGAATTGTTTGTGGTTTTGATATCCAGTTTTTTGAGTTCTTTGTAAATTTTAGATATTAGTCCCCATCAGAGGAATCAGAGGCCATGATTACCTCCCATTATGTAGGTTCTCTCTTGACAGTTTTGACCAATTTCTTGTCTAACCAAAAGCTTTTTAATTTAATGGTATCTAACTCATTAATTCTTGACTTTAATTCTTTTGCTTGGGAAGTCTTGTTAAGAAAGTTGTTTTTCTGTTTGTCATAATGAAACCTCTGCTTCTACTGCTTCCAAATGTGGTCACAATTTGTTAGATGCAGGAACAATTTTGAAAATTTAGCAATTCATCTAGTTTTGGGTTCAAATAAAACTATTTAAACATTGAAATGATTTTCTTCTTGCTATTTAAGGATCCAACTATACCAGACTACAAAATGATTAATGAGCCAAATGCTAAAGGAAGCACACATTTTTAATTACGGGGAAAGATGAGGAGGTTGAAATATACACTCCAACAGAATCAAGAAAGAATGGAAAATCATAGCTAATGACTTCACATTCCTTATTCTCCTTTGCTAACATAGTTGTAAAAGGAAATATTTTAACTTATAAATTTAAATAATATCCACCTAAGGATACATAAGACATGGTAGGTGTACTGTACTGAAAAAAAGTTGAGGGCTAAGAGTAAAAAAGAATATTAAATGAAAATAATCTGACAGAGTCAGAGAGATCAAGAAATGGTGCTTTGGCAATCTGAAAATATTTGAATTATTCATCTTTTCCTTGAAAATGTGTCAATTGTAATAAAGTTCACAAAAGTTTTTCACATTAAGATAAAAAAGGAGAATTTTATAAAAGTAAATACTATAATAATACCCTTTAAACAAAATTCCTTTTTTTCTTTGAAGTATTATTTCTAAAAGGGAAATTTTATTCTTACATTAACAATTCTGGGGTCTTTAACCATTTGGTTCCAATATATCTAAGAATTATGACCATCAACAATTGTTTATACAAATGTGGAAGCAAAAGTGGAGTCTGATTGTAAAATAATAAAATCTAAGAAGAAAGGCATAAACAGACACCAAAAAAATAGCATGAACCTCAAAATTTCTCCTTCTAAAATTCAGAAATTGGTAAAACATCCATTTGAATGGCTAACAGTCATCCCATGTGGTCATGTATGCCTTTTAGCCACTGAAAAAAATAACTATTACAACAGCTTCTTCCATCTCCCCCAAGAATTGAAACTGTCAAGGACTCAGGAGTTCGATTTTTTCAAATGTTTATTTGTTTGTTTGTTTTTTAAGCTGAGACCTTTGGTAGTGAGGCACTTATAACAGCAACAATGCAAAAGTTACATAGGTACAGGCCACTCCTCCATCCCTGTGGCTCCTCTGTCAATCATAGCTCCCATCCTGGTTGCCAGAAGCCAGTTCCCTAGCCCTGCACAGGTAGCTCACTCCTCCATCCCTGTGGCTCCTCTGTCAATCATAGCTCCCATCCTGGTTGCCAGAAGCCAGTTCCCTAGCCCTGCACAGGTAGCTCACTCCTCCATCCCTGTGGCTCCTCTGTCAATCATAGCTCCCATCCTGATTGCCACAAGCCACTTCCCTAGCCCTGGACAGGTAGCTCCTGGGCACCGCCTCCTCCTGTTCTCACAATACTTCCTCTCCTTCAGAGTGACTCAGATATATCAGAGTTCTGAATGGATCAGTCCTGACCTAAAGAGGCCCCTTTCATCTATGAAAACAAGGACACTGTCCAAATCACTGGTGCTGAAAAAGTGAAAAGAGTAAATTCACCCACTTGAGACCATCCTTATTGATAAGAAAAAACACATACAGCTCCAGCTTCTGAGGGAAGAAGAAGAAAAGGAAGGCCACCAAATCTATGGTAGCAAATCATGTTTTTGAATTGAAAAAAATAGGTAAAGTATCCTATATGTGCTATGGGGTGATATATTAAGGTTGTTGCTGCATTAAAGCACAATGTAAAAAAGAATTAAACCTACTAAAAGGATTTATTCTGCATTATCATTTAATTACCAACATGTCTCTGTTTTCAATTAGAGTGCTATCATTTCATTAGGCACATACACAGATTTTCTAATTTAAACCCTCCCAGGTAGCCCAATGCTCAGCAGATTTGATTGCATTTTTATCTTTCTTTTCCTCATTTAAAGTAAAATAAGCTATCTTTGTGTTTAAGTCAAAAATAGTAGTCTCCTCCCTACGTCTCCTTTCCACAGACACTATTCACCACAATTTATGCAGGTTGCCTTGGGGGAGAATTTCACCTTGCACAATTCTATTAGAGGATGCTATGATTCGGAATTGAATAGAATACTGATTCTCTCTGTTTCCACATAGTTTAGGAATTAAGAAATTTGGAGTCCAGTTAACCTGGCTTCAAGCCCCATCTCCACTACTAATTAATTGTGCCTCTGGCAAATGACTTAACCTCTGTGTCATTTTGGCATTTTAAAATGGGGACTGCTACCAAGAATAAATGACAAAACATGCAGTAAGAAAAAGCACCATGAAGTAATTAGCACAAACTCTGGTACACCATTAGGGATAATTTATATTGTTGTTATCATTTTTGTTGTTGCCATATCTAGGATAGAGATAAGAAAAATATTTAGAAATTTCAGTTAAAGTATACATTCCCCCAAGCAATTTAATTTTAAACTGATATTAGCAATGTCAGTACAATATATTGGAGGTCTATGTCACAAGCATCATGTTCCACAGACTGATTGCCACCTATGCATTTAATATTAAACAAATTAATTGTACAAATTAATTGCAATAATGGTTCCCTGACTGTACCACATTCCATTCTCTGCCCCTTTTGGCTATGTTCTGTGCCCCAATCTAACTTACACAGACTCCGTCACCTGAGCTCCCCTGCGCTCTGGATCCAGCCAACAGGAAGAACCAACAGAAATGTGAAGGTGGGAGAAGATAGGTGAGGAATGTCTTCCTTCACTACCTCCCTGCTTTGGTCCATTATTCTGGGCCCTCCGTAGCTTCCGCTTTCACTGGACCTGATAACAACCCTATTTGAGGTACTGTTAGCTTCTTGAACTTGAGACTGCCTGAGATTTGAACATCCTACTAGGTTTGCTTATCCATGCTTTGTAAATAATCTCTTCATTAAATTTCCATCTAAATTTCATCTAAGCATGCCTTAGATGGGACCATGAATGACACGTTACTTCTGCTCAACATGTTTCTCTGTAGCCAATCAGGTTAATGTACATTTTTTATTTTTTATTGAGAGCTTAGTATATAACAAGCACTGGACTCAGTGTAAAGAACAGAGAAAAAATAATAGATGTATGCCTTTAAATACATGTGTGGGAGCATGGATGTGTGTGAGCACACATGTCCCAATCTCCCTTTTCTAAGGCCTCAGCCTTCATGAGAATCTAAAGCGATAAAGCAGTAACCACAATCCAGTGCAATAATCCAACAGTATGTGTATGTGCAAAGTGCATTAGTTGTATGTAAAGTAGATTTATATCCTACTTTGTTGGTGAAGATGGAGGGCGGTCAGGAGGGAGAGTTGAGAATAATCAGAAAATCTTTTAGCTTGTCCTCAAATAAGAAGAAGAATTTAAGGGGCAGAGCTATGAGAAAGATGCATTTTAGGCATAGAAAAGAATATTAAGAGTTACAATGAGCTGAAGATATGCAGCACGCGAAGTGAACAGCAGAGAGGCACAGGGTAAGTAGAACACGGCCCCCTCAGGCTGGAAATGCTTCAGGATAGGCAGAGGCCATCATGACATATGGTTCAATGGCTGGTGCTTGGCCGAGTATGGAAGGACATTACTGCAACCTGTGCAAAAGTGTTCAAGTGGAGTGATTTGATCTCAACTAAAATGCAGACTAATAATTCTAGCAGCAATAAAAACAGAATGATCAGTTTAATGGATAATAATAACATATATAAAAGATAAGAATCTAAGTCAGAGAAGCAGTCATTGGATATAGATTAATTGTGATTTCAATGTCTAGTTTGAAGCTCCTAGATAGTGACACAGTTCACTGAGAAAGGACGTATATGGAGGATAGGGTCAGATTGGTCAGGTTCCCTTTGAAAGAAGAGTTGTCATCTCATGGTGCTACAATAATTTTATTTTTAATGAGAAGACAATCACTTTGAAAAAAAAAGTCATCATCTTATACTTAAACTAAAAGCTACCCTAGAACAGTACCAGATGATTGGATAGTGATGCCTTTAAATCTTTTTAAATTTCTGAACTCAATGTGTCACAAACCTCCAGACAGGAATTCTCTTTTCTCAAAGTCCTCCCCATGTCACCAAGCACAACTAGCAACTGAGCGTACCACACTTGGCTGCACCAACATGTTATGCATTTGTAGCATGTCTGCTTCCCTAAGGGACTTTGACATATATCCACAGTGACCTCTGCAGTGTTTGGCATGTGGTAAGGGAATTCAAAAATCAGCTTTTAGTATCATTATAAAGATTTTGGTAAAATGTCAAAAAACAATGGCACTGCTTCTGTGTTTCAACATCTAATTCAAAAATAATAGAGATGTTATTTTTTTTCCTCATAAAGTGTTAGGATTTTTTGAACCTGCTAAGATGCTTCCTGCCACTTATTACAAACAATAATTATATCATACTTTCAGTACAATTAAGCTTTTGAAAATAAGATCACCCATGAAGGAAATGCTCAATCTGTTCAAATAGGTCCTTAGGAAAGTTATTTGCAGCTAAAATTGTCAGACTTCAAAGTCTCCACACATTATAATCATTGTTTTCTCCCCTCCTGTTAGCATGTTTAAATATCATTAGATTTTGAGACTGACAACATGAACATTGAATCACAGTATATTCCACTGAAGAGTGATGTAGAGTGTGTGGTGCATACACACACACACACACACACACACACACACACACCCCAATACATTCCACTACAGCAACCATGTAACTTAAAACTGGATCTCAGGCAGGAATATGCAGCACTTGACTACCAGGTTTTATAAGTGTATCATTTTAAAAAATCTAAATTCTTCAAGTGTTTTCCAACACAAGATACCTCTCTGGTAGTCTATCAGAACCAATTAAAAGGATCCACAGGGTGGAAATTATGACGGCTAAATCAGGTTACTCCATTATTTCTCAGGGGATCTGAGAAAAGATAAATAGGAAAAAAACTAAATAGACTAAATATGCCTGAGTCTTCTTATCCTTTTAATTAAAATGAAACTAATAATAAAATTATTTCTCCATGGTTCTGCCATCAAATTATTTTACAATTTTACTTCTTCTTCTCCTTTTACAAGAATCTAAGTATCCTGTTTTTGTATCATCCTAATAAAAGAAGTAAAATTTAGTGAGAATCCATTGGCTTTGTTTGAAGACCTAGATTTACCTGAAAAGGAAAAGTAGAGTGAGTGAGGGAATATATAGTATATCATAATTCCTCTCTAATTAAATCAGCATGGTGCTGGCTATGATTACACAGGTGGATCAGTAGAAAAGAACAGAGAATGCTGAAATATCTATAGCTGATCACAGTACAGCACTCAATAATAGAACCATAACAAATCATGTGGGAAATGTGGACATTTTAATAAATAGTGCTGAGACAGGTAGTAACATGAAATACAATAAAAATTAATCCATGTCTGACATTACGCAATAGAAAATCACAAATTAGAAATTTAAATGTAAAAAATGAAGTTACATAAGTACAGGTATTGGTGATTTTTTCTATAACCTGAAGTAAAGGAAATTTTCATCCCACTCAAAATCTAGGAGCAATAAAAAGATAATGAATTTGGGGCTGGAGTGGTGGTTCAGTGGTTACACTGCTTGCCTGGCATGCATGAGAATGCAAGTTCAAACCCCAGCACCATGTACACAACAAAGTATTGGAGCAACGAAAATCACAAGAAAAACTAAATAAAAATTGATTCTCTCTTTCTCTCTCACTATCCCTCCCTTAAAAAAAAAATAATGGATTTGACTGCAGAAAGGTTAAAAATGCACATTGACTACAACTTTGTAGGCAAAGATAAGAAAGATCAACATTTTTAAAATTTAATATGGAGAGGTAGTTTCTAGAAAAATCAATACAAATGGTCTTTACTTTTAACCCTTAGAATTAGGATAGTGGTTCATAATGAGATTCATATAAATTAACATTGCACAGAGGTTCTATGTCCTATATATAAAGTGGACAAAAAAATCAGGAGTTGGTCACATATTTACTTGGTAAAGCTAAGGGGAAACAAACACATACACATTACTGAAAAGAATGCAAAATGCTATAAACTTTATGAATGGTAATTTAGATACATGTAGCAATTATATACATATTCATGTTTGCCTCTTGCCTAGAAATTTACGCCAAAGATAAAATGGTAATATACGGGGAGATGCCAATACAATCCAAATCTCCATCAATAATGGATGAATTAGATTTACTCTGAGTCATTTGCAATGGAATACTATATGTAAAAAACAAAACCTACGAATACTTTCTCGTATGTATCCTCTAGTTTATATTGTTAAATAAAAAGAGCAAGTTGAAGGAGTAATGTGTTTATATATACTATATTACCACTTATCTAAGAAAAAGTGGGTGTATATATGTGTGTGCATACATATGTACACAATAGGAGATTAAGCTGAAATTAAATAAAAGGATCATTTATGGCATGTACAATAGACAGACATAGAAGTCAGGGGTAAGAAATTTGCAGGATGAATCTGAATATTTTGTCATTCCAGAAAGCACAGAACTTATCAAAAATGATTAGAGTAGTATCAAAAAGATTCATGAATCAACCTGAAGTATCTCCTATTACATAAAGATGAGTAGTTTGGAGCACCAAAAGAACAACAACATCAGTGAATTGAAATAAATCAAATGGGGGCTGGAGTGGTAGTTTAGTGGTTAAGGCACTTGCCTGAAATGCACAAGTACACAGGTTCAAACCCCAGCACCCATGTATGCAACTAAGTGTCAAAACAAGAAAAGTCATGTGAAAAACTCAATAAAAAATTGATTCTCTCTGTCTCTCTCTCTCACTCACTCTCTCTCTCTCTGTCCTCTCTTGAAAGAAAGAAAGAAAGAAAGAAAGAAAGAAAGAAAGAAAGAAAGAAATCAAATGTGTTAAAAATCCAGGAATTCACAATGATCACGTTTTAAAAGTTGACCTTTGGAGAATTCTAGGAAACCAACTCATTATTCTGAATACTGGAAAATACAGGGTAAGAATCATGCATATAACTTGTCTTTCCAGTAAAAATGATACCTCAAGATATTAAACTTTGATGAGAAGAATCTTCTCTCTGTGGAAGTATTCCAGCTAGCAAATACAGATGCAATGAATGAATCAGAATATTACCATTTGCAAACTCTTAAGTATAATCTGAATCTGGGAACTGGTCCACCACGGCAGCAAACATCACAACAGAGGACAACTGGATTTGTGCATCTCTTGATGAAGCTGAGAATACCATCCATGAAATAGTTTTGCCAAAAACCTAAATACTTGACCTAACAAGCATATACATGATTGTGAATTTTCCTGAATTAAATGATTGTGTAAGTTTTATTTGACTTCTCAGGGACATAAAGATTATGCTACTTTGTTGATTGGATCCCTAGATCCCTCCCTATCTTACCTCCCTTTCCCATATCCCCCACCTTCTCCCTCCCCCTCTCCCTCTACAAGTCTGTTTCCACTAGTTTTTGTGTTCCTATCCCCTTGGTGGGTTGAATACAGGAATTTGACTACCTTTTTACCCAAGCCTGGGTTTAGGTATAGCCTCCACAAATGAGGGAAAACATTCAACCCTTGACTCTCTGGGTTTGGCTTACTTCAGTCATCCAGCGAGGGGCATCTGGGTTGGTGTCATAGCTTAGCTATTGTAAATTGAGCTTCTATACATATTTATGTGTCTCTGTACTATGCTGATTCTAGCTCTTTGGGGAAAATACCAAGGAGTGGGATAGCTGGGTCAAAAGGTGGTTCCAGCCCTAGGTTTTTACAGAGTCTCACACTGCTTTCCAGAGTGGCTGTGCAGGTTTGCAGGCCCATCAACAGTGTGTTAGTGTCCCTTTCTTCCCACAGCCCCTCCAGCATGTTATCATAAATATGCTTCATTTTCGCTACTCTGACTAGAGTGAGGTGGAATCTTAGTGAAGTTTTGATTTGCATTTCTCTGATTGCTAGTGATGTAGAACATTTTCTCATATATTTATTGGCTTTTTGGACTTCCTCTGTTGAGAAGTTTCTGTTTAGTTCCCTAGACCATTTATTGATTGATTGGATTATTTGTGGGTTTGGTGTTGAGTTTTTTGAGTTCTTTGCATATTCTAGATATTAGTCTCCCATCAGAGGCATAGAGGCAAACATTTTCTCCCATTCTATAGGTTCCCTCTTGACACTCCTTTTTAATTATTATTAAATTTATTTTTATTAGTGCACTATAGTTGTACATAATGATGGGATTTGTTGTCACATATTCCTAGAAGCACAGAATACAGCAATTCAATTTGGTCAATATCCCCCCACCCACCCTATACCCCTCTACCTCCCTCCTCCCCTCCCCCAATCCCTTGCCTTTCTTCTGGATCCTATACTTTTCCTAAAAAACCCAAGTACAGAGTCATAACTCTTATACCTGTGAAGAAAAATTTTATATATATGACTATAGTAACATCCTTTTAAATGCTTATAATGTACCTTTCTTTACCTCAATTCCAACATTTCCCCTTCTCCTCCCTTCCTATCATCCCTTGTTATTCTTTGATATATTTGACAATAGAATTAAACATTTACATTTTTGTAAAGGTATGCAGTATAGCTTGTTCAAATATCTTATGCATTATCTTGCAACTATATCTCATAAATATTAACATATTGCATTTTTGTTCCATGGTTCTAATCCATGAGTTTATTTACCTTTCCCCCAAGCCTGGGTTTAGCTCCAGCCACCACAAATGAGGGAAAACATTAAGCCCTTGACTCTCTGGATTTGGCTAACTTTTCTCAGCATGATTTCTACCATTGCCACTCATTTACCTTCAACGGATGCAATATCATTGTTTCTAATAACGGAGTAGAACTCCATTGTACATATATACCAGAGCTTTTGGATCCATTCATCCAGTGAGGGGCATGTGGGTTGGTTCTATAATTTAGCTATTGTAAATTGAGCTGCTATGAACATAGATTTTGCTGTGTCACTGTAATGTGCTGATTCTAACTCCTCTGGGAAAATACCCAGAAGAGGGACAGCTGGGTCATATGGTGGATCCAACCCTAAATTTTTAAGGATTCTCCACACTGCTTTCCAGAGGGCTGTACCAGTTTGCAATTCCACCAACAGTGTGCTAGTGTTTCTATCTCCCCATAACCCCTCCAACATTTGTTATTGTTTGTATTCTTCATCTTTGACAATTCCATAACCAGTAAAAGGAAGGAAATAATTAAGATCAGAGTTGGAATCAATGAAATTGTGAATAAAAAATAATACAAAGGAGCAATGAAAAAAATCTGGTTCTTTAAAAAGATAAAAAAGATTGATAAGTCCTTAGCAATAAAAACCAAAAGAAAAATACCCAAATTAATAAAATTAGAGATGAAAAAAGGAGAAATCACCACAGACATCACAGAAATCCAGTGGATCATTAGGGACTGTTTTGAAAACTTATACTCCATTGAACTGAGGAAAATTAGCACTGTTTAATTAACACTGTCCTCGTTGAAGCCATTTTGATTCCATTTGAAATAATCATTCATTCTTCTGATAGATTTACTTATCATTATAGTTTTCCTTTTCCTTAGTTGTTATTTAAATACTTGTTATGAAAAGTGTCTGCACTCTTTGATAATAAATCATTCTTTTCATCCTCCACCTCATGGAAGGTACATCACACATAATAAGAAATCAATACATTTTGATGTATTAAATTCTTTAAATAGAGTAGATGCAACTTCCACAAGCTAATTAATCTTCTGAAACTACTCACCCTAAGTTCTATTGCCATATGTTACTTAAATATATATGTATATGGACATGTATATCTCTTATAGGGGCATAATATAGAAAAATCAAGAGACAGGAGTGTGGGTGATGTGGGAGTAATTATGGTATAGAAACAAACACATATTATATTGATACTTTATATGCATTTGTAATTGTAAAACAATTCAAATCTCAGATCTTTTCCTGGTCAAACCTTAAATGTCATAGGTAAAAAGCAGAGCAGAATATGACATCCTAGATTATAAACACAGTTAATTGGGTAACTTATTGCTATGTAATAATTGTTACCTCATAGCTTTCAGTTCTTATATACAATACAAACATGTGACTAAAAATTATTTCTTGCCTGAAGTTTCAACTTGATCCCCCAAATTATAATGTTATGAAGAACTACCTAGCTCCAATGATGATCAGGGAAAACAGAGTGGTGGATTTTTATGTAGATGCCATTCACTTTGAAGCACTTCAATACTGTGCAGGAAAATTGAACGGAATCTCCAAAAGGGAAGAGACACTAGGTGACCCTATTGGCGAAGACAAGCAAATTATCCTCAAGTGCAGTTTAAGATATTCCCACTTGAAAGCAAATCTCAATTTCTGCATTTTGATAACATGGTGACAGCATGGTTTTTACCTCTGAGAATTCTAAGGCCTTTTTCTCATAAAACCTGGAGAAAGCCGAAAGCATTTCAATTAAAGTGTCTAAATATGATCATCCTTTATCTACAGCTCTATGGGACAGCTCAGCTCGGCCCTATAGAGTTTATCTGTGCGCTCTTCCCAGAATACTCCCTGAAGCCTCTCTGAAGCTATTAATTGCATAGATTACTGTAGTAAAATTAATTCACTTCTCAGGGCTCTCTTGACTTTAACAAGCAAACACTAGAGTGCAGTGCAGAGTAAAGGGAAAATTTTTTTTCTAATTAAAAAAAAGTTCATGATCTATAATTTCAAAGTCCATCAGGTATGGTCCTTCAAAAATTCAAGTTATACATGAGGTTATAGGTTCTAAATACAAAAAAGAAGGCAAAATTAAATCAAGCTGTTTATACCTTTGAAAGTAAGACATCTGAAAGGAAATCACAGTGATATCATTTGTTCACTGTAAAGTGATACATTCATATTTTACAAGATCAGGACCGAACTAAAGCCTACAAATTCTACACAATTGTGTATTTCAAAACATATTTAATACATAGCCCAATTTTATTAACATTTTCAGTTTCCAGTAAATATTTTACATATTGTGATATGGGGATTTTATTTCCCCTCCTAGAAAAGTTTATGCTTAAAAAGGAATATGGAGCAATTTCAATGTATTCCATCGAGTTTTCTTCAATTCATATTATGCTGTTCTGAAGTCAGTTGAAATATTTCAAGCCTTTATGTAACTAAAATTTTCTATTATTTTCATGGGTTGAAATGGAAAAGGGAGAGCTAAATAAATCTTTTAAAAGAACAAAGCATAAATCCATTGTGGTCATAAATTTGCCCTGGAAAACACCCAGTGAAATTGTTTTAGAGAGAATCTGAGCAAATAACTACATACATTGAGAAGAAGCTACTACATTCACTACACAAACTGATGGTTAATTCTCCTTAAGTATGTTTTCAAAAATCATGATGTTTCTTCATCAATGAAATTAAGTTCATAATTCCCACCATATATATCATAAAAGAGCTAATCCAGAGGGGCAAGAGAGGAGCCTTTTAAAAAAAGCAAAGGAGCATAAAACTTTAAAAGATAACGAAGGGATTAATCATTGCCTGCTAAGAGCCAAAATTAGAATAATGTCACACACAGCATATAACAGTATATACAGCACATAATAAGCATTTACTATTGTTTAATGGAAGCTACCTTATCAAATAAACAAAATTAAATATTAAGTAAGCCTAGAATGTTGTAGTGCCAGAAGTTCTCAAACAAAACAAAAGCACACATACATACATGCATACACACACACACACAGAGAGAGAGAGAGAGAGTAATTGGCATGTCAAAGAAACACAGGACCCAAATAAAAAAGGTCCCAATGGCCAAAGCTTGAACATTTTGAACATTAGAGTATATGAAATACCATTGAATTGTAATGCAAAATGCAGAATAAATATATGTGAGCTCATAATGGCATAAACAAGCAATTAAGTAGATACATAAATAAATAGGAGAACATAAACAAATATCTTGTGCAGGAAAATTTCAAATAATAGATGTAGACATTCCACCCTCAAGGAAGGGAAGCAAAATTGCTCACTCGTTGAGTATGGCTATGCATAGAGACTTCGTTCCAAAGAATAAAGTAGAAAAGGACTAACTGAACAGTTGAGAAACCTGACAACCACAACTTCCGCCAGGTGATGAACACTAACTCTACAATTAGTGTGCACCCTTGATATGATGTGATAAGAATGGCATCTTGTCCATGTGATCTTCCTCCCAAAACTCACAACGCCAGTCTAACCATGATAAAAAAATCATAAAAATAACTAATAAGCAACATTATGCAAAAATATCTAAATAATATACCTCAAAACGTTCAAGGTTATTAAATGCAAGGAAAATCTGAGAATCAATCCTAATCAACAGGAGCCTCAGGGACATGGCAGCTTAATGTGGTGTCCTGGATGGGCTCCTGGAACACAAAGAGGACATTAGGTAAAAACTAAGGAAATCTGAATTAAGTGTGGACTATTGTATCAATACTGCTCATTAATTATAATGAATGTACCTTACTAATGCAAGATGTGTATAATACAGGAAACTGGAAGTAGAGGGGTTTGGGCAGGAAATATCTGGGAATGTTCCATACTATCATCTTATTTTTTTCTATAAATCTAAAATTTTTAATTAAAAAAGGAAAAGCCCTACAAAACATGCTTTTTATTCTTTGTAGGAGGTGCAGGTTACAGCAATTTGTCTTTCACCTTTGAGGGAATGTCTCAATGTGCTCTCTAGCCATTAGATCCCCAGAAATTTACTAACATAGCAGTCAATTGAAATATTGCAGGTTTTTTCTCCCTCCTTCTGGTTCACATATGTCTCACTAAAACATAAAAAATGCTTTACTCTATATTTAATCAGCATAATATTCTCAAATTAGTGGACCATAACAGTGTTTTGTCAAAAATCAAAGCAACCATGACTTCTGCAAATAACTGTACCAGAGTGCAGGAACATTTACACAGTGGGCAAAATAGTGAAGGTGTAATGTTGTTTGTACAAGGTAAACACAAACATTGTCCAGTGCTCTTTATGAACTGCTACTAAACAAAAGCATTACCTAGGTCAATAACTATATATCAATTTCCAGAGTTATGTCAACTTTTTCAAAAATATATTTTGCCTCGAACAACCGCAGACACCACAACTGATAAAGTTCACGGTAATCCACAGTCATTCTCCAAGATCTCTGCATATGCCAAGGAGGCAAATAAAATGATAGTATCATCACCTCTCATTTTTCAGGTCTTTAAATGGTGACATTAATATCTGAAATCCCCCTAAAATGCATTTTGTTTACGGTTTCCTATCTTGGTAACAAACAGAAAAAATTAGAAGTTGTCATTAGTTCTTCCTACCATATTGATCTGTCCCATGGATCAAAGGCCAATGTAAAGTTTCTTCCAGATGCCAAGTATACATCCAGGAATGATTGAAATGACAACAGGGTAGATCTATGAACTGTATGTGTACACGTTGAGTCAAATCTGAGTTGATTCCATGTATCTCCTGGCCATTGCCACTGTGGTTATTTTGGGTTGGTAGGAATTAGCAACAGTTCAGAATCAGTATTTAGAAACTCCCAAAAGTCTTCATTATTTTTCTCAGTGCACAGTCACTCTGGCAAATGTATGCAGACATATTCATAGTACCCTATGGCAATGCTACAAGGTTCTTCCTCAAGAGAACCTGGTTCTTAAATAAAGGACCTCTGAGTCTGACA
Source organism: Aplodontia rufa (assembly GCA_004027875.1). Taxonomy (NCBI): domain Eukaryota; kingdom Metazoa; phylum Chordata; class Mammalia; order Rodentia; family Aplodontiidae; genus Aplodontia; species Aplodontia rufa. The sequence continues at coordinate 21,937 of PVKS010016932.1, forward strand.
ACAGTCTGAAAAACTGGTAAAAATGCATAACACTTCTCAAGCTTTTAATCTCCAGTCCTAGAGGGTTTTCTGTAATAAAATTAATCAATGTTCCTATAGGGTCTCCATCTATTTTATTCCTAGGAACATTATGATCACCTAGCTAAAGTCAGAGTACCAGAGTATTCTGATTATTATTCTGTCTCTGCTGGCTTTTCTAGTAAATGTGCCCACCTGTCTTGTCAGTTGGCCATGTGGCCTTAGATACTCTGGCATCCTACTATTTCTGCTAAGGTCAAGGAACACTTGTCAGTGGTGGTATTACCCACAGTACTACCTGGCTACAAATGAGAGGATGCAGGTGGAACTCCATGAGCTAACACTAACCCAGAATTTTCAGTAACTATATTCATATCAGTAAATTGGGTTTCCATACCCCTTTATCTAACACTTCCACACATATTCCCCATGTTATGGTTGATATACATTAGTAAAGTTTTGATTCTCTTTCTTGTTGGCCCTATGCTGTAACCTGACCACCTGAAGCTCAAGGACATAAGTAGACTAATTTCCCCAAATCCCATCTTTGCAAGTCTTTCTCCTAGGACTTTCCTGTCATCAATTCTGTATTTGTTAGTGTCTAATCGGGAAAAAAAAATAAAGACATTAGAACAGGGAAATTTTAATATAAGGAATTATTAATTAGTAAATAGTGAATTGAGAAGAAGAAAGAAGACTATAAGGGGTACAGAAGTAGCAAATGCAGAAAGCCATACCCTCTGACAATGGAAAAGGAATTTTCTAGCAACTAGGGACTTGAGATGATCTATAGAAACAGCACCTATAGGTCTAGAGAGAGAGGACTGATAGTCTTTTTAAGAATGTGAACTTTATAGGTTATTAGGCTGAGATCTGAACCTAATAGCTACACAAACATTGAGCAGGTATTACCTTGTATTGGTTGAGTCCTCTAGGATTCAGATACCAAGATGGTCTTACTCATTAATGCATATTCATTAGAATTAAAGACTGTGAAAAATAAAGGGAAAACTGTACAGGATAAATAGAGAAAGATTTCTGACCATAATGCAGATCTGACACATGCAACAGAGAACAGAAAGGAAGGATGATTGAAAGAGACTAAGATTGTGCTACAGCTCTGTGAAAGTCTCAGCTAGCCCAATGGTGTCCCTAACTGGAAGAGTCTTTCACAGGTCAGATAGGGTGAGCCCTTTTATCACCATCATGTTTAGTCATAAGTGGAGGGTCACCTTGAAAACACAAGACCGCAACTGAAAAGCTGAGCCAAATCCTGAAGACTCCCGTAGCCAGGAATCATCAGATAACTGTATTCTCCACAACAGGGTCTCTCCGGAGAGCGGAGCAGCGCTCTTCCATGGCTGTACATAGATTAGGTCAATTTGCTAACAACTGAATCAGCATGACCAGATAATGGACAGGATGTTAACTGTTCTGAGATTGGAGAGAAACAAGTGAGGCAGCCAGCAGACAATATTTAAAGAGGTACTCGTTCCCAGGAGCTAATTCTGCACTTGCATGGGCCTGAAAGGAAGCACCTCTTTAAACTGCACACTCTGGATACCTCACTAGCCTCCCCCTAGTCCTAGCCTTGAGCATATCCACCATTTAGACACCATGGTAAGCTTTATTCCACTTGCTTTTTCACATTTCTATCCATCCAACAATCCATCTTAGATTTTTTTTTATTTCAAAGTATATCTCACCTCTGAATGCAATTTTTATTTGATGAACTAAAATTTAATATTTTTATGATTCTGTTTTAAGGATAAAATTGCATACAGGAGAATTCACATATGTTCAAAGAATATTTTTTAGTAAATTATTTTTAAAAATTATGCACCTATTTAGCAATAATCTCTGTCAAGACAAAATTCTTCCAGAAAGTCCTCTCATGCCCATTCCCAATTTTCAACACCATTGCTGGAAGCAACCACTGTCATGAACTTCTTTTTGGTCTGAGACTCACTTTGTCTCTTCTGGAAGTGCTCATTAAAGAATCACACAGCATAACAAAGGTGTGGAGAGAAAACACATTTGCGTGTCTGTACACTTTTCTGAAACTTAATGTCATGAATGTGCTATCCCATTAACATAGACCAAACATTTGGGTCTTTCCACAATATCAGGATTTACTGAATGACAAAACATTCACAAGTTACACCACTTTCAGTGGCAGCAATTCACTGAATACTCACAGGTCAGCTGTTAGTCATAAGCCAGGCAATCACAAGTTCTTTTATTCTATTCCAATCTTAATGTCTAATATCTATAATGCCAAAGTCACACCTCATACTTCACACAATAATATGCATAGGTCACAGAAAGACTAAGAATGGGCTAAGGTTGCTGCAGAGTTACAGGACACCATTCCAAGAGCACAGGCAGACAAATGTGAGTGCGTAGAGATGGTTAGTGCTTGCTCTGGCCACAGAGCACAGTGGAGGTGATGCTATGTGACTTCAAGGCTGGGTGTATAAGGCAGTGGACCTTCACATGGCTTCCTCTGCTTGGAATATTAGCTCTGGAGTTGCTAAGTCAACCGAAAGCTAGCATCCATCTCCAGACAGGTAAGTGAATGAATCTTTGGATACTAGATTACAGCATTCAGGTCTTCCTGTTGACACCCCTATGATGGAGAAGAGAAAAATCTGTCTTCACTGTGCCCTATCAAAATTACTGACCATAAATTTCATGATTAGCATTTGCCACTGTTTGGGGGGAAATAAATAGCCACAACAAATTAGTTGTTAAGGTGATTAAATTATGATATCTATAATACCAATGCTTTGCAGTTTTGTCTAGATAAAATGAACGATTAGAGAAACACATTTTCTCTCCCACAATTCCCTTCCAAAGTTGCAAGTTTAAAAAATTCAAATTTCCCAGATAGAAGAGGACTGTTCTTCACCAAAGTGCATTCCTATTTGAGGACCTCCTGCCCCTCAGAAATTTTAAGAAAATACTCAATGAATTAACCTGAAATTCTGTGTCTCCAAAAATCAATAATTTAATTTTTACTTGGAGTATCTTATAAGCTGATGATATAACTTCCAGGAATCTCATATATGCAAGGTCAACCTTTCACTATACAAGTCAGTGGTACTTGAACTTTAAATAAGAAACTGCTGCTATTAAAATTCTGTAAAGGAAAAGTCTACAGAACTCGATCTTTGTTAAATTATAAAATAAGTATTGGGCAAACAATTGCAAATAATAATAGTTATTATTTTATTGTTATAATAATGAGAAGGACACCCCTCTACACTCAGAAAAGAGGAGATAGAAAGCTAAGTTACAATGAGCTTCTTTTTAAAAGAGATAATTTGAAAATAAATATTCAACATCTTAGAGAATTATACAAAATCTCTTACATAAAAATAGTTTAATATTTTGGGAGATTTCCCTTCCATACTACATTTCTTTTTATTTGTTGGTATTTTCTTCTAAAGCTATGATAAATATGAGCTTTTCAAAGATAAATATGGTCAAAAGTATACCACAAACAATTGCAGAAAAAAAAAAGAGAGGGAGAAAGGTAACATAATCAAGGGCAAAGTCACACATCACAGAAAGCAATATAAATTAGAAAGATGCTTTTGGAGAGCCATTTGGCAATGCATATCATGAGAGGAATAAAAATGTTCATCTTCTATGACTCAGTGATCCCACTGTTGGAGTTTGTCCTAAGAAATTATATTAAAAGCATAAAAAATTATAAGTATGGAGGTTTTTATTTCATACCTTTTTTATAATCATGAAACAATCTAAAAGATGAACAAATAGAGGAGACTTTTAAAAAGTCACTCTTATGCAATTATTAAAAATAATAATTTTAAAGGCTGGGTAACATCATGGATGTTATGAAGTTATAATGGATGTTATAATGCTGCTTTTGTGATGCGGCATTAAATTACCATAGAGCAATACAAAATGAAAATGCTACTATACTAAGTAAATATACATGTTAATGCAGAAAACAGGAAGAGAATAAATGAAAATGTGTTTATTTGTGAGGACTATGAGCATCTTCAATATAATTTGGCCTTTTTAAAGTTTAGTACCTTGGGACTGGAGCGGTGACTCAGTGGTGACAGCGCTTGTCTCACATGCTCAGGGATGCAGGTTCAAACCCCAGCACCACTACACAAAGAAGTGTTGGAGCAACAAAAGCCAAATGAAAAACTAAATATAATTGATTCTCTCTTTCTCTCTCTCTCTCTCTCTAAATAAATAAAGTTTAGTACCTTTAATTAAGAATCAATGCTGATTTGTACCACAACTGACAACAAACAGACCCTACTCTTTGAAATATTGCTGCTATTTATGTAGATTTCTACATCTCTGGGAGATCAGTAAAAAATTACATAAGAACTCAGACATGCCTACTGAGTTAATGAATGAAAAATTACCCAAAACTAAAATTTTTGGGAAAGTTTTTCATTCAACAGATAATATATATATATATATATATGAAACATATTCCCTTTCTTTTAGGTCAAAATTTGGGTAGACACTGAATGAATAAAAAGTATTTCATCCCAGAGTCCTACTCTGCTGCAGATTCTATAAGCTTTTTTCTGGATTTTTTCAGATTATATTGTTTCATATTTCATAACATGCTACTTTTGAGTAATATACCAAGTTTTTTTAGAGTAGATTTTAGAAAGAGAGATGAAAATAGAAGGGGTGTTATGGTTTAGATATTAGATGTCACCCAAAAGCTCATGTATGAGACAATTCAAGGTTTAGAAGTGAAATGATTGGGTTATGGGAGCCTTAATCTACACAGTGAATTAATCCCCTGATAGGAATTAACTGGTCACCCTAGGCAGGGAGGGTGTAGCTGGAGGAGATGGGTCCCTGGGGGTATGCTGCTGGGGTTTATATTTTGTCACCTGGAAGACAGCACATGCTCTCTCTCTCCCCCACTCTTTCTCCTTTCCTCCCTCCCCTCCCCTCCCCTCTCCTTTCCTCTCTTTCTGCTTTCTGATCTTGAGTTGCTTTCTGTCACCACACCCTTCCACCACAATATTCAGGGTCACCTTGAGCCCCAAGAAATGGAGTCGGCCTTCTTTAGACAGACCTCTGAAACTGTGAGCCCCCAAATCAACTTTTCCTCCTCTAAAATTGGTCTTTTAGTCGCAGCAGGGAAAAATCTAACTAAAACAAGAGGTTTGGAGACACAGCATATGGAAAAAACCAAATTAAACAAATAATCAAAAGAAAACAGTAATGACTACTTCATAGTTCTGTTTGTGATTGTTAGGCTGGCTGGGGGCATGGCTTCAGTCAAGTCAAGGAGGCCATGCCAGCTGGCTAAGGGGCAGGGCAAAGGGCAGCTTGCCCTCGAAAAGAACAGCCAATCAGGACACTGGCGGACAAGCTCCAATGGATTGATGGATCCACTAGCCAATCTCTGAAGGACCAACCCCATCATCAACTTCCTCCCAGTTAACCAGCAAAACCAGCTGCCTGGCGGAGGTCTAGCCCCATTTTCCCTGTGTGGTGTTCTCCCTGCCGGCTCATTATGGCGGCACAGGTGAAATTGGCCAGAGAACAAGTCCCAATAAACATCTCTGAATTTACACTCATTCCATCATTATTCCTTTTTCTTATTTTTTACAGTGATGAACCTATGAAGGATCTCTAAAACACAAGAATTCTTAAATTAGTGTAGTACATTCAGGAATGGCTTCAAGTTTAGGGTTCTTAAGACACACCTTACATATCCAGGCCACATGACCAAGATCATGCTTAAACACCTCTAGCCTGTGGTCCAATAATCTACATCATAACAAAGATCCAAACTGATGCAGGTACCAAGACCATGCCTTAGGATAAATAGTTTGGGTTAAAAACAAAATCTGAGTTTTCAAAAAATCTAATAATTATCAAACAATGCTAAATTAATCAATGAAAGTCTGGCATTTATGTCTCCCTTATTCTCCTTGGCTCCTTTGTACTGATAATTCTGAATGTTCTCCCTCTTAAAAAAAAAAAGTATTTATTAAAATACAAAACACATCATGGGCTTAGCATTTTCCCTCTTGGCCTTTAGACATTGCATACCTTGGATTCATGCATGAAGACTATCCAGAAAAAAATTGTAAGAAAATTATTCAAGAATACTTGTAAGCAAAAAGATCACTGAAGATGTCTATGTTGCAGATTGACCAAAGAGATCTGTAAATGTCAGGCTGCACTGGCACCAAAAAACCTACAAAATTTTTAAAAATAAAATGATCAAGAAGAGTTAAGAAGAAAAATAACAGTGAAGAGAAAAAAACGGAAGAGTGATGATCAACAGAAGTGGAAATGGGCAAGGTTAGAAGCACTAATGAGAACACTGAAAAGTTCTGCTAGTGATAAATTGATGCGCCTTAAAGGGAAAAAACAGCCAACTACAATGCAACCATCTGGGAGCATTCAGTGACGTGCAAGGGACATGGGCTCACCTCGACAACTAGTGAGGACCCCTCATCTTTCATCTGGTGTTACTCAATACTCAGACGAAATGCTACATAAGAAGCTCAGAGCTAGTCCTAGCAATGGGAAAGGCTATATTAGAAGACTGTTCTACATTTTCTGCTGAGAAAGTCTGGAAGAAATAGAAAAAAAGTTTGGTGTGACCCCCAAGACAATGGAGATCTGTGGGCAGCTAAAAAAGAAAAAAAAAAAAAAGAAAGAAAAAAGAAATCTAAGAGAGTAAAACTTTGAGAGGTCAATAAAATATCGATTCAGACATTTTATATGACACTGAGAGTCATAAAGGACTCATTGTGAAATTCTCTGCAGATTCTAGGCCAAATAAAATTCTTCAGCAGAGCTCTATCAGGAAACTAAGCTAGAGAATTTATATCGGGCTAACACTACGTATCTATTTGTTCTCACTAAAGAGATCAGTTAGTCCACCTCTGCTCCAGAAGGGTTAAATACACATTGAAGATGATCTTATAAAGATAATAGAGTAGGGAACACAATTTGAATAAAAAATATTATGCAATTTTAATTTTAAATTATAATCTTCCACAATCCTAAACTATCACTTGGAGGATTAAAAAAATAACAAAAACAGGTCAATCATCAGGAAGTGTAGAAACTTTAAGAGAAGCCCCTTTTAAAATAATTACATTTATTGACTCTACTGGCTCTCAGCAACAGAATTCCAGAGACTAATCTCTGGGTTTTAGAGCTTTGTCTTGGTAATATATTTTGGGGGGTTTTCTTTTTGTTTTTGTTTTTTAGAGAGAGAGAGGGAGCGTGAGAGAGAAAAAGAGAGAATCAATTTTACTTAGTTTTTCACGTGGCTTTCGTTGCTCCCGAACTTTGTTGTGTGCATGGTGCTGGGGTTCAAACCCGCCCTCACACATGCCAGGCAAGCACCGTAACCACTGAGCCATGGCTCCAGCCCCTCGATAATATGTTAAAAGGTGAGAAATAGTAGGAAAATGGAATCATTGGGAAAAAAAAAAAAAACCTTTGCTTCTAGAATTCCTCAAAAATATACATAGCATCCACATGATTCTCTGGGATGCCACTGAAAAAGATTTGAGAAGGGAAATGAATTTTAACACCAAGGTTTTAACAAATTGCCTCAATTTGTGTTTAATTGCCATAGGCTGAGTGCTATGCAGATGTATGTAATTAGTAAAGTTGTGAAATATTAAGGAAGCCAGCAGGAGGTTAAGTGCATGGATGAAAATTCCATGTCCTTCCTGACTTGAGACAACAGGCCTACCCTGATAGCCCCATTGAACTACTATACTTTCAGGGATGTTTGAAGCCAGAAGGTGAAAATAGGCAAATAGGTTCAAAATTTAAATAGATTCACCACATTTTAAATGAACTCTCAGGTTTGCAATTCACATTTCCACATATATAAGAAATATGTTTTAACCTAACATGTCTGAGTTCTCAACTGTACCTACTTAAAAGTACCCCAATTCTCAGAACTCCTGGAAGTGAATACTTCTGGTCTCCTTTTGTATCTACAATTTCACAATCAATGTGGTGCAACATTCAGTTAAGCAAAAAAGCCAGGACTAGTATGTTCTTGTACAATTTTATGATTTTATGTATCAATTTTAAAAATTTAATTTTTAAAATTAAATAAATGAAGAACAAAGTGATGGTGTGTGTGTCAATAGAAGGGTTAGTGGACTGGGGGGGCTGGAGTGGTGGCTCGGTAGTTACAGCACTTGCCTGGCATGAACAAGTAAGCAAGTTCAAACCCCAGCACCACGTACACAACAAAGTCTCAGAGCAATGACAGCCACGTGAAAAATGTAAAAAGAATTGATTCTCTCCCTCTATCTCTCTCACTGTTCCTCTCTCTTTTAAAAAAGAAAAAAAGAAAAGAAAGAAAGAAAGAAAAAAAGACTGGACTATACAAGGGGCTGGAGTGGTGGCTCAGCAGTTACAGCGCTTGCCCCACATGTGCAAGTACACGGGTTCAAACCCCAGCACCCATGTACACAACTGTCAGAGCAATGAAAGCCATGTGAAAAACTCAATAAAAATTGATTCTTTCTCTCTCTCTCTCACTGTCCTTCTCTCTTTAAAAAAAAAAAAAAGTGGACCAAACTGAGCAAAATTCTACCTGCTGGTTGGTGAATATCAGGAATAGCTGCTGAGGACACAGTTCCTGAAATTCACCAAACTAGGTCTTTTCTATCCTGATTCATGTTAAGCGAGTGACCTTGGTCCCCTTATTTAATTTTTTTGTGCCTAAGTTCACCATGAATAAAATAGGATTTAGTCAACTAATACATATACAAAACTTAGACCAAGGACTAGCACTTGGCAGCTCTCAGTAAGTTTTAGATGCTGATTTCACCGTTTTAACTAGATCAAGCTGAGTTGTAAGTATTTATGCTCCAAATGTTGTGGTTTAAATGAGTAATTGCTTTTAAACAGAACCTCAGCCTAAACTATTAGCACAAGATTTAAAACGTTCTCAAGAACCATAATTAGAGGTTGTAGCAGGAATGTGATGAAAATAAATGTATAATTCCAAGGATGAATGATGTACAGTAGTTGAATGTTTCAAATTTATAGACTTTCCAGATTAGAAGTCTGGATTATATTATTAAAATGTTTGTCTACAGGGATTTTCGTTTGCTTGTTTTAATCTGCAAAAGCATTCTCTGACTTATTTTACTTAGCATGTATGTTAGTCAGCTTTTGCATCCCTGTGACCAAAATACTCAATAAGAATAACTTAGAGAAGATTTCAGACATTAGTCCAAGCTGGAGCTACTCCATTGCCTCCAGCCCAAGGTGAGGCAGCACATCATGGTGGGAGAGCATGGTGGAAGAAAACTATTCCGGACTTGATGGCCGGGAAGAGAGAAACAGAGGGAATGGGGGGAAGGGAGTGTGGGGGAGATGAATCTTCCAGGGCATGGCCTCAGGCATACACCTCCTCTAGCTATGCACCACCTCTGTAGTTACCACCCAGTTGGACCATTCCAAACCATAGGAATTTGATGTAATCCAGTTCCTTCCATTTATCAGTAAATGATATAATCCCATTCTTCTTTATGCCTGATCACAACTCCACTGTGTTATGTTTAAATGTATATATATACACCACATTTTCTTTTTTTTTAATTTTTTTAAGAGAGAAGGACAGTGAAAGAGAGACAGAGAGACAGACAATCAGACAGAATCAATTTTTTATTTAGTTTTTCACATGGCCCTTGTTGCTCTGACACTTAGTTGTGTATGTGGGTGCTAGAGTTTGAACCCTTGTACTCGCACATGCCAGGCAAGCACCGTAACCACCAAGCCACCACTCCAGCCCCACACCACAATTTCTTAACCATTCATCTGTTAAAAGGTATCTAGGCTGGTTCTGTAACTTGGCTATTGAATTGCACTGCTATAAGCATTGGTATGCATGTGTCACTATAGTATGCTAATTTCATTTCTTTGGATGAATACTAAGGAGTGGGATAACTGGGTCATATGGTGGTTCCATTCCTAGTCTTTTGAGAACTCTCCCAACTGCTTTCCCAAGTGGTTGTACTAATTTGCAGTTCCACCAACAAAGCATGAGTGTACATTTTTCACCACATCCTCACCAGCAATTATTGTTATTTGTACTCTTATTTAATTGGTGCATTAAAATTACACATAATAGTGAGATTTGTTATGCTATTTGTATTCTTGATGACTGTAATTCTAGTTTTGATTTGCATTTCCCTGATTGCTGAGGATGCTGAACATCTTTTCTTGCATTTTTTGGCCATTTGCATTTCTTCATTTGACAAATGTCTGTTTAGATCATTTGCCCACTTATTTAGTGGGTTATGTGCAGATTCATAAAGTCAAGAGTTTAATGTTTTCATGTAAGAAGCTAAAAAGAAATAAAAGGAAAGAGGGGGAAATCTCATTAAAGCAGGAAGGAGAACATGGGAGTAGAGAAAGGGGATTAAGGGAAAAGGTGGAGAAATGAGAAAGGGGAACAACTGCAGAATGAAATTGACTAAATTATGCTTTGTGTATATGAATATATCATAATGAATTCCCACTTTTATGTAAAACTATAATGAACTAATTTTAAGACAACAAATATAAGGAAGACCAGTAGAGTAGAGTAAGCAGACCGGGGGGAGGGAGGAGAAGAGGAAAACAGAACTAAGGGGGATTGAAATAAAACAAATCATGCATTTATGAATATGTCAAAATGGATCCCACTATCATGTATGTCTAGAATGCATGTTTATATATGAAGTATCCCCCAAAATTTCCTGTGTGAGAAATGCAAGAACTTTCAGAGATGAAATGATTATTTTATGAGAGCTATAACCTAATAGTGGATTAATCCACCTATATGGTTAACAGGGTGGTAACTAGTCAGGTAGGGTGTTACTAGAGGAGGTAGGACTTTGGGGTATATATTTTGCCCCTGGTGAAAAGAACTCCCTCTGTTTCCTGGTTGCAATGACCTGAACTGCTTTCCTCTGCCAGACTCTTCCACCATGATGTTCATTTATCACCTCAGGCCCAGAGCTGTGGAATCAGCTGACCATGGACTGAACCTCTGAAACCAAGAGTTAGAATAAACTTATCCTCCTGTATATTTTCTTGTCAGGTCTTTAGGTCACAGTGATGAAAAGCACACCAAAAAAATTGCACTAATAAAAAATGGAAAATAAAAATCTAATAAAATTAACAATAATTTTTTTTAAATTTTCTCTGAACCAAACACCTTTAAAAGGTATGTGTATATTATCTATTTTTAATTCTCCAAATGGTTGCCCAAAATTTTTGGTCATTATATTGATTCAACCTTATAGCAGTTCTTCCCTTACAGTACTCAGTACCTCAAGATATTAAAAGGAAAAGTAGGGTGAAATTTAAGAATACACAACATACCATTTGTAAGGAGGAACAGATGCCATCTTTAGCAATAAGTGTTAATCTGGTAATTTATAATTCTGTTTTCTCAACATATTAGTATCTGCTACTCTGAACAATAGTTCTATTGATATCTGTTACCGAGCCTCAGTGAAGGATTCTTCAAAGTTTACTCTAGGGCAATTTTGGGGGTTGGAGAATGGGTGGGTTTCTGGGCCTTCCATACATATCCTACCACCCCTAGAGTTAAAGGCTATCTAAAGACTCTCTTAAAATCTCTGAAGGAGAGGTTGGATTGTAATTCAGTGATAGAGTACTTGCTTATCATGTGCAAGACCTTGGGTTCAGTCCCTAGTACTACCAAAAAAAATCCCTGAACCTCTGAAGGTAGTCATGATGAAATGACAACAATGAAACTAATCTTGATTTGGAACCTGGAGAAGATAAATTTAGTCATTGAACTCAAAATAATTAATACAACAACTTTTTTGAATGTATTATTTTAAAACAAATTTAGACCTAAGTAGGCCATCCAGTAAAATCTAGCACATCTTCATCTTTTAATAAAGATCTTTTGAAAATTCAGTCCTCAGATGGCTTTGTCACATGGGCTAAATATTTTTGTCCAACCCAGGAATTAATATTATCTTGAGAATACTGAGATAAAGCTCTATAATAAGCTAAGAGCAAGAGATACTATTTCCTTACTATCCTACCCATTATTTTTTGTTTGTAAATGTGATGCCTTATTTTTGCATCCCTCTCTGGTGTAATTTCATGGTATTGTCCAATAAATTTAATGTTTACCCAAATTGGATTAATTAAAAGTAACTGTCTTTTAGTCATATGTCTGTCTCATATGGCTTGGATATGAGGCATCCCCCAAAATCTTCGGTACTAATGCAGAAATATGCAGAGGTGAAACGATTGGATTATGAGAGCTGTAACCTAATCAGCCAACCCTAGGCTGAATGGACTAACTGGGTTGTCACTGTAGGCAAGGGGGGGCACAGCCTGAGGAGTTGAGTCACTGGAGCTACATCTTGTTAGAGTTCATCTTCACCACAGTTCCTTTCCCCTTCTTCCCCCTCTGCTTCTGCTTCCTCTCACCATGTATATGTACATATATGTGTGTATACATACATATATATATAGATATAGATACAGATATATATATATAGAGATAGATAGATAGAGAAGAGTGCTGGGGATTCAATATCAAAATAAAATAAAATATATTATGAACTATAATAATCTATTTGATTTTTCCATAACTTACTGCTTTTCTTCTTTCATCCTCTGTATTTACTCAAAAATAATGAACAAATATTTCTATAGGTTACAGAAACTAAATATCAAGAAAAGAGATTTATCCATGACATTATGATAACAGAAGTATAGAGCATTTTCATCATTTGTTGCAATGCTAGTTCTTGCACTAACTGTAGAAATTTACCTAGTTCCATTTCCAGTCAAGGTAGGAGATGTTCTCTCCTACAAAACCTCACACTTGCCGCAATAAAAAATAACAAATAAGCTCTCTGATACATCATTTACCATTTCTGGAAATGTTATGATGCTCTGTATTTTAATGATTAATCTAATTCTCTTTATATGGTTTGCCTAGAAAAATTAGTGCTATCTCCTATTATTCAACATTCAGACTCAAAAAAAAAACCAATCAGAATGAAAATCATGAAATAAGGTATTAAAATCATTTTGTGCATAAAAATCAAATATATTGAAAAGAACTGAAAAATCTTATTAAGTTTTTGTTGTCCAAGTGACTTTTATAATCTTTGAGTATTTATGATGTAGTCTGGCTTATCAATTTCATTTTGATTAGAAGTCACTTTTGCCTCTTGGTTTTCAAATACCATGCTTCAAATTTATATTTCAGTTTTATCGCTTGATGATAAAGTTTTTAATTCAAAACCTGAATTCTCTTTTTCTTAATTTCCATAATTACTAACTAGTTTTTCAAACCACAGAAATTTTTATATAAAATATCTGTTGTAATTCATAATTAGTGGCATCTTGGATTCAGTGAGATATATATTATATACCTTAATATATAATACTAGTATAACATAAATCAATGGCAAAAGAGGGGAGGGAAAGTTGGAGTTATAATAGAATGCTAATTTAGGACTGTATAAAAGCTAGAATTTTTAATGTCATTGAAGCCTTCAGCTGAAACAGCAAAAATGTTCTTATTTTATCATTACAGAAGGAAGTACTAATAGTAAAAATTAATTAAAATTGGGCAATGGAGGAAAGTAAGGAAAAGCACTAAGTATGTGATTACTCATAGAAGAAAAGACAGTGACTAAGTTATTAAAGAATTAAGGAAATTATGCAATAGTAAAAAAAAAAAACCTACACACCTAGAACAAAACTACAAACATTCTAAATACCACAAGAATTATATAGTAAAAGAAAGCAAAGAATGGAATCTAGATGACTCTTAAAAACATAAAGTATAATTAATTTCAAAGAAACAAATTCTCACACACTCATCATAACAATAAATCTAAATGGATTAAATTCATCCCTTAAAAGAAAGGAAAGAAAAGATTAAGAAGGTGTATAATAGAAATGTAGCAAGAGAGTGAAGGAAAAGAAAAAAGTAATAAAAGGAGAGAGGAAGGACAGGGAGGTGAGAAGAAGTGGAGATGGCAAAAAAATAAAAGGACAGAAGAGAAGAGAAACAGAAGGGAGGGAGAAAAGGAGGGAAGAAGAAGGAGAAAGCAAGGAATCTGTAGCCTCCAAATAAGGCCAGGTTGAATCCATATTATAAAATATTAAACGACACAGAGAAAAGCTTCATCTGGTTTTAGAAGTGAATATTAGTTATGGATTAGATATGAGGTATCCCCAAAGGCTCATGTGTGTGAGAGAGAGCAAGAAAGTTCAGAAGTAAAATGATTAGGCTACGAAAGCCTTAACATAATCAGCATATCGATCCACTTAAAGGGGTTAACTGGGTGGTAACTGTAGGCAGGTATGGTGGGTCACTGGGAACTGGGGCGCACCTTAGAGGTCTATATTTTGTTCTTGATGAACATTTTCTGTTTCCTCCACCACACTTTTCCACCAAAAAGTTTTGTATCATTTCCCCCTTGAGCAATGGAGTCATCATCTATAGATTGAGACCTCTGAAACCATGAGCCCCAAATAAACTTTTCCTCCTCTAAAATTGTTCATGTCATGTCTTTTGGTCACAGAAAAGTGATTAAAATGATCATATATTAGGCCATGATGAAAACCTTAATTAATTCCAAAACATTAAAATACCAGCAATATTCTCTTATCACAACTCCAAAAAAAATCTAGAAATTAGTAATAAACCAAAATTTTAAATATTATTATAAACTGAATGCATTTATTTAAGTTGTTCATCTTTGTCTTCATTGTATCAATTATAAAATAAAAATAAATCCTAAATCACAGTCATTGTGAAGGATGTCTAAATTTTAATTATACAAGTATAAAATCTTATGCAAGAAATATCCTTCTCCTCACAATTAAGAAGTAACTTAATTTGACAACTCCAAAGATTTGAACAGCTTGATCTATGTTGTCCACATGTAACTATTTATATTAATTTAAATTAAAATTTCAGTTCTTCAATACAAGCTTCATTTAAAGTGGGCATTGACCACATAAACCTAGTGGTTAGCGAATTGACTATCATACTATTTCCAATATTATAAACAATTTTGTTAGGCAGTGCTGGCTTTGATTATGCTCAGGATATCAGCCAAAGAAGTTTATGAGAATTATTTAAGTTTTATTTTGGCAAATTAACAGGGTCCTTCTGATGAGACTCTCAGATGAATTTTTTCCCAATTTACTTCCTAATTATACTAAAAGATCATTCCATCACTTAATATCCAAATACATTAAGGTGCTAATTGAATATGATGAGTAAGCTGTGCATACTAATTGTCACTAATAAGCTTAATGCTGATTGCTTAAGCCTATAACAGCTTCTCACCTACACAGTGATTCCAGACAACTTGCTGTCCCTCACTCTTCATTAGAAAAATGTGTTTTATTAAGTTGATTTTATTATATGTGAGCCCAAAGGAATTACACCATGGGTAGTTCTTTTAACTTTGAAAAGTATTGCAAATGTGTACCCTGAAGAAAATGCTCCAGCTGAAGGTAATTTTTAAATTCACCCTAGTTTTTCTATGATTCTTAGAGCATTTTTGGTGGTAAACTTTGAATGAATTATAAGCATTTCTCTAATATATTTCTTCACTGGTTCAGAATTTTTTTGTTTATATCTTTTTTCTTAATTGGTATGTCATAGATATATATCAAGGTAAAATTCACAGTGATATATTCGTATTTATACATAGTATAATTTGGGCAACTAAATTGCACTGTTCCTCCTTTTTCTCAACCCTCCTCCCCCCAACCCCTTTCTCAACTCTACTAATCTCCCTTCTACTTTCATTCCCCAACTTTATTTTCCTTAATTTGCTCTAGCTTCACAAATGAAAGAAAATATTCAACCATTGAGCTTCTGAGCCTGACTTATTTCACTTAGCATGATGTTCTGTAGTTCTTCCATTTACCAGTAAATACCATAATTTCATTCTTCTTTATGGCTAAAACTCTATTGTGTATATATGCCACATTTTCTTTATCCATTCATCTGTTGACAGGTACCTGGTTGGTTCTATAACTTGGCTATCATGAATTTCACTGCTATTAAATATTGGCATGTGTGTATCACTAAAGTGTGCTGATCTTAGTTCTTTCAGATAAAACTGAGTAGAGGGATGGCTGAGTCATATGGTAATTCCATTTCTAGTCTCCATACTGCTTTCCAAAATATTTGTACTAATGCGCAATGTTTAAGTGTGCCTTTTTTCCCACATCATCACTAGTCTTTATTGTTACTTGTATCCTTGGTGATTGCCATTCTGGTGAAGTAAGATGAAATCTTAATGTAGATTTGATTTGCATTTCCCTGATTGTTAGGAATGTTGAACATGTTTCCATATATTTGTTGGATATTTGTATTTCTTTTTTTGAAAAATATCTTTTTAGTTCATTTGCTCCTTTATTGTTTGGGTTATTTGGGTTTTTTGTGTTATTTTTTTTAATTCACTGTATGTTTTTCTCCCATTCTGTAAACTCTTTCTTCACATTCTTCTTTCCCTTGCTGTGTAGAAGATTATTAATTTGATGCCATTCTAATTATTGATTCTTGATTTTATTTCTTGAGTTTGTGGGCACTTAGTAGGAAGTTAATGCATGTGTCAACATGTTGGAGTGTTAAGCCTATTTTCTTCTAGCAGTTGAAGAACATCTAGCAATAATTCTAGTCTAATTCCTAGAAATTGATCCACTTTGGGTTGGGAGCAGGGAGAAAAATAATATTCTGCTTTCATTCTTCTGTACATAAATGTCCAGTTTTCCCACCACCACTTGCTAAAAAAGGCTCTCTTTTCTCCAACATATATTTTTGTCACTCAGATGGCTTTAAGTATATGGGTTTGTCTCTGTGTCTTCTATTTCATTGATCTTCAGGTATTGTGATGCCTCCAGCTTTACTCTTCTTGCTAAGGATTTGCTTTGGCTATTCTGGGTCTCTTATTTTTCTAAGTGAAGTTCAGAACGTTTCTTTTTGTTGTTGTTGTTGTTCTTCAAAGAATGTCATTGGAATTTAGGTGGGGATTGCATTGAATCTGTGTATGCTTTTGGTAGTATGGCAATTTTGACAATATTAATTCTGCCTATCCAAGAACATGGAAGGTCTTTCCTCTTCCAAGGTCTTCAATTCTTCAATTTCTGCCTTTAGTGTTACATAGTTTTTATTATAGCAGTCCTACACTTCTTTCATTAGATTGATTCTCAAGTATTCTTTTTTTGAGACTATTGTAACTGGGATTGTTTTCCTAATCTCTTTTTCATCAGATTCATTATTGGACTATAGGAACGCAATTGATTTATGAATGTTGATTTTGTATCCTGCTACTTTGCTGAATTCGTTTATGAGCTCTAGAAGACTTCTGATGGAGGGTTTTTTTTAAGGGGGCTCTTCTAAATATAGAACCATGCTGTCAGCAAACAGAGATAATTTGAGCTCTTCTTTTTTCTACTTGTATCCCTTTAATTTCCTTCTTTTGCCTGATTGCTCTGGCTAGAACACCAAGGAATATGTGGAGCAAGAGTGGTAAAAGTGGGCATTTTTATTTTGTTCCTGGTTTTAAAGGAAATACTTTCATGTTTTTCTCCATTCAGTATAATGTTGACCTTGTGTTTTTCACATATAGCCTTTACAATGTTGAGGTAATTTCCTTCTGTCCCTCGTTTTTCTAGTGCTTTAAATATCAATGGGTGAAGTACTTTGTCAAATGTTTCTGCATGTATTGAGATGATTATGTGACTCTTGACCTTAACTCTATTTATGTGGTTATTTCCGTATGTTGAACGAACCATTCATCCCTGGAATGGAAAACACTTGATCATGGTTTACTATCTTTTTAAGGTATTTTTGCATACAGTTCACCAATATTGTACTAAGAATTTTTATATCTATGTTCACTAAGGATATTGGCCTGAAGTTTTCTTTCCTTGATGTGTCTTTGTCTAGTTTTGGTATCAGGGTGATACTGGTTTTATAGAATGAGTTTGGCAGTTTTTCCTTCATTTCTATTTCATGGAATAATTTGAAGACGAATGATATTAGTTCTTCTTTAAAAGTCTGGTTTAACTTGACTGGGAATCTGAGGAAATTCTGAGCTTTTCCTTGTTGGAAGGCTTTTAGCAGCTGCTTCATTACTTGATATTGATCTTTTTAAGATTTCTGCATCCCCATGGTTCAGTTTTGGTAGGAATTTGTCCTACCCAAATTCCCTAGGAATTTGTCAATATCTTCAAAATTTTCTAGCATTTTGGAGCATAAGTTCTTAAAGTAGTTTCTGATGATCCTCTGGACTTCAGTAGTGTCTGTGGTGACATTTCCTTTTCACCTCTAAGTTTGTTAACTTGAGTATTTTCACTCTTTCTTTTGGTTAGTTTGGCCAAGGGTTTTCAAAAAACCAACTGTTTGTTTCGTTGATCTTAAATTCTCAATGTCATTGATTTTGGCTCTGATTTTAATTATCTACTGTCTCTACTGATTTTGGTGTTAGTTTGTTCTTCTTTTTTGTAGGTTTTAGATTGTTTAGTATCTTTCTCTTATTTTTTTATAAAAGAGAGAGGGACAGTGAGGGAGAGAGAAAGAGAGAAACAATTTTTATTTAGTTTTTCATGTGACTTTCATTGCTCTGAGACATTTTTCTGTACTTGGTGCTGGGGTTTGAACTCACTTACTCACGCATGCTGGGCAAGTACAGTCACCACCTAACCACAGCTCCAGCCCCTCGTTGTCTTATTTTGATGTATGAACTCAATGCTATGAACTTTCCTCTTAAAACTGCCTTCTTAAGGTCTCAGAGATTTTGATATCATGTATCACAATTTTATTTATTTCTAAGAAATTTTATTTCTCTGATTTCTTCTGTTATCCCTGTAATTCAAAAGTATATTATTTAATCTCCAGGCATTAGAGTAATTTCTGTTTTTTATCTTATCATTGATTTTTAATTTTATTCCATTTGTTCTGAAAGAATGCAAGTTATGATTCCTATTTTTTGTATTTGCTAAGATTTGCTTTGTGAATTAAAATATGGCCTGTTTCAGAAAATGTTCCATTGCTGCTCAGAAAGTGAAATCAGGCATTGATGAAAGAAATATTCTATAGATGTCAGTTAGGTCCATATTAATAATTGTATTTTTTAGTTCTTTACTGGGTTTATGTTTGGATGATCTATCTAGTGGTGAAAAAACTGTGTTAAAGTCACCCAGTATTTTTGTACTGTGGTCTATTTGATTCTTCATATTGAGAAGGGACTCCTTTATGTACATAAATGCACTATTGTTTGGGACACAAATATTTCTCATCATTATATCTTATTGTCATATGATTCCCTACAGCAGAATGAACTGACATTTTTCTCTTCTGATTAACTTTGGTTTGAAATTCTCTGCAGGACTCTGAGATGACAAACTAGACTTGGCTGGTGGGAGGTCCACAGCAACTAGGGAAGTAGCTCCTATGTCCCAGCAATTCCGGAAGGATCCAGAACCAAAGAATGTTGGACAGTTGCTAAATATCCAAACCCAGTGGAAGCCAAACCAAGATTCAAACAGATATTTCCTCACCTTAACAAGGTTTACTACAAATTGCTCTAACATCAACTTTGATCATATATTACTCTTTAACTTGATTGACAGTTGTTACCCTAATAGTTAACATTGTATCTTCAATTCATTGAGTGCATTTTTGTCTAATGGTTTAAAGCATTACTTGGAATCAATCTTTCCATTTTTGTTTTCCTAGCTATAGTTTATACTTCTTCCTCATACACCCTATTTGTCCTCCTTCATTATCTGCTACTGTTTCAAACGCCATCCATCTATTTTTCCTTTCTGCCTTGTTGTGTATTATTCTTTTTTTCTTAGAACTGTCTTCATCCTGTACCAGAGATTTTGATATTTTCCATCTCTTCTCATTTGTTTCTGAGAATTTGTTTATTTCTCTCCTGATTTATTCTCTGATCCATTCCTCATTCAACAGTGTGATATTTAATCTTCAGAAGTTAAAATGGTTTCTCATTTTTATCTTATTTATTTCTAATTTGATTTCATTATTATCTGAAATTTTCCAAGAGTTGCTTTTTGTCCCAAAAAAATAACCTATTTTAAATAAAGTTCCATGTGCTGCTAAGAAAGAAGTGAACTCATTTGTTGAATAATAAAATATTCTACAACTATCTGTGAGATCCATTTGATTTTAGTATTTTTTAGTTTTCAAGAGTCTTGACTTAGTTCATGTCTGGATGGCCTAGCTATTCATGATATAGGTTTGTTGAAATCACCGAGTATTATTTTTTTCTTTTTTTAGCATGAGTTAATTTTTATTACAGTTTTACATATTGAAGAGATTTGTTGTTACATTTCCATACATACACACATCATGTGTCTCCCCTTTGCCTTCCCCACCCTTGCTGCCTCTCCCCCTGCTCGATGCTCCCCCACCCCTAGTCTGTGAGATTGCCCCCAGTTCAATTGATAATCCATGTTTGATTAGTCTATTATCTAAACTTATTGTTCTCTCACTCTTTCCTATATTATAATCTAGCTTCCACACATAAGAGAAAGCATTTGGCCCTTCAGTTTCCAGGTTTCAAAAATTTCACTGAGTATGATTTTCTCCACATCCATCCATTTACCAGCAAAGGCCATAATGAAATCACTGAGTATTACTGAATTGAGGTCTATTTGATTCTTTATATTGAGTAGGGTTTGTTTTATTTATGTAGGCACACTGATGCTTGAGGCATAAATATATGCAATAGTTATATCTTGTTGTATAATTCCCTTAACCAATATGAAATGATGGTCTTTGTTTCTTTTGATTAATTTTCCCTTGAAGTCTACTTTATCCAATATAAGAGTAGCTATCCATGCTTGTTTTCAGTCTCCATTTGCATAGTATATGTTTTTCTATACTTTTACCTTCAGTCTGTAGATATTTTTGCCTGTAAGGTAAGTCTCTTGTAAACAACACATGTTTGGATTTTGTTTTATAATCCATCCTGCCAAGCTATGTCCTTTGATTGGAGA
>PVKS010016933.1:0-43012 GCA_004027875.1 Aplodontia rufa
GAAATGGACAAATATCTTGCCTCATGTGACATTCCTAAATTAACATGGGAGGACATTGGTTTAGAATTTCAATCTCAGGTAGTGAAATTGAAACATCAATCAAAGGCCTTCCAAAAAAGAAAAGCCCAGGACCTGATGGATTCATGACAGAATTCTACCAGACCTTCATGGAAGAATTAACACTTAACACTGATCCTCTATTAGCTTTTACATGATATTGAAAGGATTGGAATTGTCCCAAACACTTTTTAAGAAGCAAATATAATCCTGTACCAAAATCCAACAAAGACATATCAAGAAAACTACAGACCAATTTCCCTGATGAACATAGACACAGAAATCCTTAATAAGATTCTAGCTATCCAGATCCAAAAATACGTTAAAAAGATAATATATCATGATCAAGTGGGCTTCAT
Organism: Aplodontia rufa; assembly: GCA_004027875.1. NCBI lineage: Eukaryota > Metazoa > Chordata > Mammalia > Rodentia > Aplodontiidae > Aplodontia > Aplodontia rufa. The sequence goes on from PVKS010016933.1 coordinate 417, forward strand.
TCCAGGAAAACAGGGCTGATTCAACATATGCAAATTAATAAATGTAATTCACCACTTAAACGGAATTAAAAATAAAACTCATATTATCTCAATCGATGCAGAAAAAGCCTTTGATAAAATTCAGCACCCTTTTATGCTCAAGACTGGAGAAGGTAGGGATCAAAGGAAAATACTTTAATTTTGTAAGAGCCATTTATGACAAACCCGTAGTCAACATTACGCTTAATGGAGAAAGACTTAAAGGATTTCCACTGAATTCAGGAATAAGACAAGGATGTCCACTTTCAGCACTCTATTCAATATACCTTGAAACCCTAGCCAGAGCTGTCAGACAAAATGAATTCAAAATAATTTGAATAGGAAAAGAAGTCAAGATGTGCTGATGAGGTGATCCTCTACCTAAACACCCAATAAGCTCGACCAGAAGACTTCTAGAACTTATAAACAATTTCAGCAAAGTGACTGGTTATAAGATAACACTCATAAGGCATTAGTTTTCCTATAGTCCAGCAACAAGTCCACTGAAGAAGAAATCAGGAAGTCTGTCCCATTCAGAATCTCCTCAATAAGAATAAAATACTTGGACATCAATCTAACAAAGGATATAAAGGACCTCTAAAATGAAAACTATCAAACATTTTTAAAAAATTCCAGAAGACCTGAGTAAATGGAAAAACATTCCATGTTCTTGGTTAGGCAGAATCAGTATAATCAAATGGTCATTCTACTCAAAGCCGTATACAGATTCACTGCAATCTCCATCAAAATACCAATGAAATTCTTCTCAGATAAAACAAATGAATCTGAGAATTGCTTTTTCTATAACAGGAGGCCCAGAATAGCCAAAACATTACTAAGCAAGAAAGAGGAAGCAGGAGGTGTCACAATTCCTAACCTGGAATTATACTACAGGGCTATAGTAACAAAAACGTGGTATTGGTATCAAAGCAGAATTGAAGACCAATGGAACAGAAGATACTAAGATGAACCCTCAAATCCTTAACTATCTGATATTTGATGAAGGGGGCAAAAGCATAGTGTGGAAGGACAGCCTGTTCAACAAACAGTGCTGGACAAACTGGACAGCCATATGTAGACAACTGAAATTGGATCCTTCTCACCCTGCACAAGAATGAAATCAAAATGATTCAAGGATCTGGAAATTAAACCAGCAACTATACAATTGCTTGAAGAAAAAACAGGATCAACAGTACGTGACGTAGGTGTCGGCACTGCCGTCCTTAACAAGACTACCATAGCACAAGCATTAAAACCAAGAATAAATGAATGGGAAGCCATTAAATCAAAAAGCTTGTGCAGAGCTAAAGAAGTAGTCAGGAGTGTCAAGAAAGAACTCACAGAATGGGAGAAAATCTTTGCCGGCTAAACTTCAGACAGAGGACTAATATTCAGAATATACAAAGAACTAAGAAAAACTGAACACCAGAACCACAAATAGTCCAATCAGTAAATGGTCTAGAGAGCTAAATAGAAATTTCTCCACAGAGGAACTCCAAAAAGCCCATAAATATGAAAAAAAATGCTCTACATCAGTAGCAGTCAGAAATGCAAATCAAAACTTCACTGAGATTCTACCTCACTCCTGTCAGTGACAAAAGTGAATACGAACAATGACAGATGCTGGAGGGGTTGTGGGAAGAGAGGAACACTTTCACTGTTGGTGGGACTGCAAGCTTGTACTGCCAATGTGGAAAGCAGTGTGGAGACTCCTCAAAAAACTAGGGCTGAAACCACCTTATGACACAGCCATCCCACTCCTGGATATTTTCCCAAAAGAGCTAGAATCAGCTTTTACAGAGATACAGCTTTGTCAATGTTTGTAGCAGCTCAGTTTACTGTAGCTAAACTATGGAACCAACCTAGGTGCCCCTCACTGGACGAATGAATTAAAAAACTGTGGTACATATGTACAATGGAATTCTACTCTGCTATTAGAACAATATCATGGCATTTGCAGCCGAATGAATAGAGATGGAAAAAATTATGCTGAGTGAAATATCCCAAACTCAAACTCCAGGACCGAATGTTTTCTCTCATATGTGGAAGCTAGAATACAATCAAACAGACTGAAAGTTTGCTAAGGTAGTAATAACCTCAACATGGATGAAGTTTTACACAGGCAGGGGGAACTTTGCCTATGATGCTGGGGGATTAAGGGAGAGGGTTAGGGAGCAGGGTAGGAATATAAGAGGGATATCAAGGCAGCTGGAGGGAGGGAGTAAAGGGGTTGTCAACCCAGTGGGGAACCTTTGACTTCAACGAGAAGCCCAACTAACATGGGGGTAAAGTAGGGGAAACATGGGATTAGGGGGAAATCATGAATTGGTATCAGCTTTGGCTTGCTCTGTCATTATGTATGTGATCATGATTATGTGGCAACAATTCCCTCTTATATATAAGACTATGTTGAATGAATAAAAAAAATTGATTCTCTCTCTCACTATCCTTCTCTCTTTAAAAAAAAATTTATTGTGTCTCTCTCACTGTCCTTCTCTATTTTTTTTTTTAAAGAAAGAGGGGAGAGAGAGAGAGAGTGAGAGAGAGACAGAGAAAATCAATGTTTATTTAGTTTTTCACATGGCTTTCGTTGCTCTGAGACTTCGTTGTGTACGTGGTGCTGGGGTTTGAACTCTCGTACTTGAGCATGCAAGGCAAGCGCCGTAACCGCCGAGCCATCACTCCAGTCCCCTGTCCTTCTCTCTTTTAAAAAAAAAAATGTCATCTGTAGAAAAAGAACATCTGAGCCAGGTATGGTGGTACACACCTATAATTTCAGTAACTTCAGGAGGCTGAGCCCGGAGGATCATAAATTTCAAGCTAGCCTCAGCAACTTAGACCCTAAGCAACTTAGCAAGACTCTGTCTCAAAATTAAAAATAAAAAGGGCCAGGGGCAAGGGATGCAATTTTAAGGTAAACTGCCCCTTGGTTAAATTCCTAGTACCAAAAAAAACAAAAAGAAAAGAACATTTATATATAAAATAGTCATGTCTTAAATCTCTCCTTATATCTACTTCTTTTAAGAGCCCCGATAGAGGAAGTATAAAAGAAGCATATGGTTTACTTTTAACAGTTTTTTAAAATCTAAAATATTATGTAAAAAGTGTCTCAGGAAAAGTTTTACAATAGAAATACAATCCCCTATATACTGGCCAAATATGTAAGATCTATATAGTACAGAAACAGAAAACCAACAAAATAATTTCAGACACGATTAATAATCTAACCAGGTGTAAATGAGGTTAAAATAATTTATACCCCCATTTCATAAATATCCCAACCTAAAAAATTGTGTTATCTCTCAAGTTGAAAATAGTTCACAGTAGGGGCTGGAGCCGTCAGTGGCTCGGCGGTTACAGCGCTTGCCCGGCATGCGCAAGTACACAGGTTCAAAACCCCAGCACCCACGTACGCAACTAAGTGTTAGAGCAACGAAAGCCATGTGAAAAACTCAATAAAAACTGATTCTCTTTCTCTCACTGTCCTTCTCTCTCTCTTTAAAAAAAAAGAAAAAAAGAGAAAATAGTTCACACTAGCCTGGTGTTAGCAAGAGTAGCACAGAATTGACAGAACTGAAGAAAACCTAAATTCCAGACACAACTCTACTATTTTTCTAGTGGATAAATAACTCTTGGCATCATTATTTAACTTGCCATGCCGTTTCTTCATCTGTAAAACTGAGAGCCTCTCTCTTATGCTATGATATAATGACTTTCTGACAAAGCTGCAAAGATCTTTCACCATTCAGTCCCCATTAGCTAGTTACTGTATACAGACAGACTGACAGAAACAAGAAGTAACTTTATGGTAAGCAATGGGGAAAGCCCATTTTAGACTGTAATCCTTGAACTTCAGTACAATCACTTTGAATTTCTTTTCTTTTTCTTTCTCTTTATTGCAATGGGGATGAGCCCAGGGCCTCAAGCACTCTAGATAAGCACTCTACCACTAAGTTACATCTCCAGCCTTTATTATTCTATTTTGAGACAAGGTCTTGCCTAGGCTGGCCTCAAACGTGCAATTCTAATGCCTTAGCCTTCCCAGTAGCTGGAATTACAGCTATACACCATCATTTTTAATTTCCATTGATGGCTTCAGGGTCACATCATTACACTCTACACTCTAATATTTTAAATGAGTTTTCGAGAGTAAAATTGAAATTCTTCAATTTTTGATTTTTTTTAGCCGTTCTAATAGGAAAAGATAATACTACTAACCAAAAAAAGTCATGACTTCTTTCAATCATCTCCACTGACCCAAATAGGAAAGAATTTTAAAGTTAAAATGGCCCATTTTCCCAGACTGTATTCCTACCTGTTAACTCACATGAATTTGGAGGTATCATATACAAAGAAGAGAGGAAAGAGGGACACTCAGAGAAATAAAACTTCCCAAATTACTACCATATAAATTCCTAAATATAAATTTATGAGACAGTGGAAAGAGTCATAAGGTGAGGCTGTACATACCCTCATTTGCCATTTAGTATGTTAACCAAGTCACTGCACTTGCTTAACAGCAAAAGTAAACTATACTTCTGATATTCAACTCAGTTCATTCCCAACATAATAAATATAAAGTCAGGTTGGCTGGGTAAAGCAGCAGAAATCAGTAATGGTACAAAGAACACTATGCTCTCAGACCCTAGGAAAATAAAACCGTAAAGATGAGTCATTTAATGAGATTTATAATGGAAGTTATCTCTTAATAAGAAACAGAAACCACACCAGCTACCACTGTAAAAATGTTGGTCACTAATAATTTCCAAAAGAACATAATTAAAAATAAAAACAAGCACTCAAAAACACCTCCATCAGACAGCAAAGTTCATTGTACTGTACCCACGTACATAGTCTCATCAACTGACTGACTGCATTCCTGGATTGCAGCTTCCACTACAGACCGTTCAATCATGTTGGATGACACTGAAAAGAGAATTTCAAAGTCAATTTTTATTTTTCACTTTTTTCTTTTTAGGTGATACTAGATAACCCAGGGGTGCTCTACTACTGAGCTACAACCCCATCTTTCCCCTCCCCTTTTTTCTTAATTTTGAGACAGGATTTCACTGAGTTGCCCAGGCTGGCTTGGAACTTACAAGTCTCCTATCTCAGCCTACCAAGTCACTGGGATTAGAGGCATGTGCCACTACGCCCAGCTTCAATGTCAAATTTTAAAAACATAAAAATTAGTTCTTCCCACAGATAGCTGTTTTCCTAAAAATAACATGCAAACACTAATACAGGGATTCTCATCACAGCTTGGTATTCCTTATCTAAAATACTTGGTTCCAAAAGCAGTTTGGATTTCCAATTTTTTTTCTTTTCTTTTCTCTTTTTTTTTTTTGCTTTTAGAATAGCTGCATACACATTATGAGCTATAGGGATGAGATCCATGTCTAAACATGAAACTAACTACCTTATATACATAGCCTAATTTTTTACAATTTTTTAGGGTGCCTGTGTTTTGACTATATGTGACCTGTCACATTCAGGTGTGGAATTTCCACTTATGTTAGTACTCAAATAGGTATGGATTTTGGAGCATTCCTCACTTTGGAATAGCAATATAAACTGTTATAAAACCATTTCTGTAAGCCCCCAATTTTAGTAAAGTTATATTAATATAACTTTATCACAATTGCTGTTTTAATAAGTATAATAATAAAAATAATAATAATGGCTACCATTTATTAAGCATTTATTAAATGTATAGAATTATGTTCAGTACTTTATAAGCACTATTCCATTAGATAGATGTCCTACGGCACTAATGTTAATATGCCCATCTTATAGATGAAGAAAGTACAACTTTGAAAGATTGAGTAAACCACCCAAGAATACAGCTAGAGGGATAGAAAACAACACAAACCCAGACCTAATTTCTTTCTTTTTTTTTTTTTAATTCCCCAGACCTGATTTCAAAGTGGGCAATCTTTTTTTTTTAATTAGAAGAATATAGAAATACAGATGAGGTGGAAACATTATCAAAACATTAGCAATCAATGTATATAAACTTTGTTTTCGAGGGGAAGAACCAGATCATGGATAACCACCTTGGTCAAAGTGGGCAGTCTTAACTGCTATGGTATATCCATACAAAATACCATGTGCTATCTCAAGTGAATGAATTAATACATAAAATAATTAAAGATAAGCAAGATTTTTCTAAATTTTCAACTGTAAAGGAATTTTTAAAAACAGAGGTATATTTAAAATTCTGCTTTTAGAAGTGAAAATTAAGTATACCATTTTCTCCTGTATCACAGAACATGTTACTTCCCACACAATTAAAGATTCTAGCTTCTTTACAACATGAGAGTGAGTCACACTCACTTCTATCGTTTAGGACACTAACACTAAACATCTTTTTTTCCAAGGAGAGCATTTATTTCTCATTTATAGGCCCAGGCTTGAGGTATCAGATAAAGAATTAAGCCCAAAGACCCCTGAAGAGGGATGAGGATGTGACTTAGTGATTAAGTGTCCCCAGGTTCAACACTGGTACCCCCCTACCCAAAAAAAAAAAAATCCCTGAAGAAAGCTAGAAGGGAGAGTTAGCCCTGCTCACTTTTCTCTCTTTCCCCATTTAGGAGTACCTAACATATGTAAGACAGTACCAGACATGCAGAGAGAAAAAAGTGACCATAAAGAATTAGATCAAATTCAGGAGGGGGGGGGTGGATCTATAAAAGGATCCCTGGGGAATATCCTGCAAAAACAGCTAAACTAATTTGGGAAGAAACACGAGCATGCATATCTCACGACACCGGAGCATCTTAATACGGAATCCTCAACTGCTTACATCTACAAATCTGAGAACATACAGCTATATTAACAATTTAGGAGTTATCAGAGCATGTTACTTACAGGGCTGCTTTTCAACTGCATCGATGATCTTTTCCAGCGTATCTTCAAGCTCTAATTCATTGGTTGACTGAAGAGCTTCTGTGAGGAACTTAATAGCTTCGCTAAGAGAGAAAAAGAAGAGGCAGGTGACTGGTAATGAAAAGCTAAAAATGTTAGGCCAAAAAGTGGCAAACACTCATCAAAGTGGCATTAAGATCTTCTTACTCCTCCCTTCAAGCAGGACTTACTTTTCTTGCACTCTCTGAGAAAACCATCCTTCTACCATACCAGTTTTGCTTTGTTGTTTTGGTACCAGGGATTGACCCCAGGAGTGTTTAACCACTAAGCCACATCCCTAGTCATTTTTATTTTTTCTTTTGAGATGGGGTCTTGCTAAGCTGCTTAGGACCTTGCTAAATTGCTAAGGCTGGCTTTGAACTTGTGATCCTCCTGCCTCAGCCTCCCCAGTTGCTGGGATTATAAGTGTGCTCCTCCATGCCCAGTAACATAACAGTTCTTAAAGCCCCAAATCAGAGCCTTCCTCTAAGAAACATTCATAGATCAGCCCAACTTGCTACAATCTACCCTTCCTTAATTGTTAAAAATCACATTTATATATCCCTCAGACTTGCTACATCACCCTAGTGTATTATTTATTACCTTACTTTTGAGGCAGGAATTTGTCTTCCTCAATTCAAATATCAGACACCACATCCTTTACATGATGGACATTCAAATGTTAAATAGATAATGCATCTTTTCAAAGTAAATTCCAATAATTTTAACTATAAAATTAGAAAAAAAATTAGGCTACAAAAAACTTTGACAGGACTGGGAACACAGCTCAGTGGTAAAGCACTTGCCTAGCATATGCCAGAGCTTGGATTCAATCTCTAGAGCTGCAAATATAAACACATTCTTTTCTTTTTTAAAATTTTTTATTAAGGAGTTGAGTTATTGTACAATTATAAATGCATAAAAAGTAACAATATGATATGCACTTGTTCTTAAATCATAATTACCCCCACATTGCCCATATCCCAGTCTCTTGATTCTTCTATATTTCACCCCTACAAGCGATATAAATGCTTAGATTGTGAATTTTCCAGAATTAAATGGATGCATAAGTATTATTTGGATTCTCAGGGGGGTAAAGAGTATGCTACATTGTTGTTTGTCTCCCTAGATCCCGCTCTATCCTCCCTCCCTCCCCCTCCCCCACCCTTCCCCCCACATACCTATGATAGCCCTACATCACGTATTGCTGTGCCTTTGAAACAAATTCTTTTAAAAAATAACTTTGATGTTTGAATACAATCACAGAAGCAACACTTATATGAAAAATCACATGAATTCCTGATTTAAATATCAATTATGCTCAGAATAAGCACCGCCTGCTTAAACAATTAGCTAATTATATACCATTCTGTATTTGTAGCATACAACTTATTACTTTATATCAATGTCATTGTCATGATCATCACATTAATTGTTCTATATGTTAGGCTGCTTATAGTTTCATGTGTGGATATCACATCTCTCCAATGTATTATAGATAACTGGGAACTGAGTTATCATAGATAACTTGAGAACTGGAACTGTGTCATCCTTTACCAAAGACCTAAGTACACTTGAAGGTGGTCCCTAAACATTTGTTGACTAAATCCCTAAAATCACATACATTTTAGGTGACAGCTCTTAAGGTAAACCAAACCCTGTAAAGTCATATATGATCTGGTGACTGCTATAACTCATCAGGTTCAGCAGTATCTCCAGCCTTCCTGGGTGTTCTCTTGCTTCAGGGTTTTTATATGGCCATTCCCTCACTCTCTTCTCTCCATCTAGTCAAATCTTCCCATTCTTTAACACTCAATCCAAGCCATTTCCTTAACAAAGACCTTCCTTGATTCTAGAGCAATTTATACCCCTTGACATACAGCCTCATGGCACTTCTTTCCTGGAATCAGTTTCACAAAGGAAATTAAATACTAAGTTATACCTGAATTCCTAGCCCAAGGAAAATGTAGACTACACATTTGTTTTAGCCTATAAGTTTTAGGGTAACTTGTTATGCAGCAATAGATAACATACTCTTCCCCCACCACCACCATCCTCAAGCTCCACAGTGTCTTACCCATATTGCAGCAGCAGAATGCTTTGCAGCTAAAAAGATTTAAATGTATTTTTAAGTTAATTAATGAACAATAGTTTAATTTTAGGTCAAATTCTAAGTAAAAAGGGAAATTGATCAATTGCTCATATTTTCAAACCATCAGAAATAAACCGAACAAAATTCATTATTTTCTCCCAAGGTATATCCACAACATTCATCACTAAGTAAAAAACAATGTTACAAGTTTCACAAATCTACACAGTGGCAGAGTGCTTGCCTAGCATGCATGAGGCCCTGGATTCTATCCTTGACTGGGCTAAAAAAAAAAAAATGAATAAATAAATAAAACCCAAAACAAAACAAACTCTACTTACACAAGGGCAATCAAAATCTGGCTCAACAGGCATTTAAACATGTATAAATATTATACTGTAAAAATACAGCGCCGATTTAATGACAGAGATCTTGGATATATTTGTTCTATGGGTTAAAAAAAAAAAGATATGGCCAGGAAACCGACTGAGAAATTGTAAAGGAAACCTTAAAAAGAACCGTAGTGGACACCTAAAATCGTGCTTAAATCTACCCGCACTTTAATTATCCAGGAAATAATCCTAATCCAAAATCCCAAAACCAAGAAGGTTGGAAGGTCCAGTTTCTGCAGCAACATAAATTGGCAACCACTGCTACGCAGGGTGGACCCACCTAGGTCTCTCTTTTGATGTCTCAGTAACTGCGTGACGTAGCACGGTTAGGATCCACCTCGGGAAGAGGCGGAGCCTTCCGCAAGTTGCGAGCTGCCCAATCCCCGGTGCTTAAAAGCCTGCTGCACGGAGGATCGCCTATTCTCGGGCTCAAGTGTATGGGAGCTCTTGGCCCCGTCCGGAAGAAACATCTGGCTGCCCGCGAACGTCGGGGAAACCCAGGAAGGCGCTGCAGCCTCAAGATCTTTCCAGACAGACTCTGCTTCTTAGAACTTTTTAAGGGTCTGTCATTTAAGGTCAAGACGCCTTTCTGCGCTCACGGGACCCTGCGGCTTGTCCCGCTGCCCCGCGCGGCGGCCAGGCCGCAGCTCTCCCCTCTCGCCAGGTCTACTGCCCAGACAGACTCACCCTCGGAGCAGCAAGCCGCGAAGCTTGAAGGCGGAGAGCGCCCGGCTCCGCACCCGCTCGGGCGCCATGCTCGGGATTTGGCGCCACCGCCGCCGCTCCGCCCCTTCCCCAGCGCGCCGGGCGGCAGCTCCGCCCCGGCTCCGGCCCCGCCCCCGGCGCGCTTGGAGCAGTCCTCTTTAGCACAGGCTGTACGATGGCTTCTGGTTCCTGGGATGCAGCAGCTTCGATCTGTACACTGCCAGTGGAGACCACCCTGTGCTCAGCTGCCGGGAAGCTGAAGGGCAGGTGCGTCCTTCCCTGGTGTCTGATTGGGAATGTGCTTCGCTATTCCAAGCCCAGCACTGAACTACTCGACCTTCCAGGATTCTGGCCGACCTTCCTGGACCCAGGTATCCCTTCCAAGGTTATCAGAACTGCAGGGGAGGCCTTGTATTCCTTTTCCCTACGTCGCACATGCCCTAGAAATATTCTGTGTCGTCCTCGGTTCCCCCCGCGTATACGAAGCTGGTACAAATCTCCATCACTCCCACCCAACTTTATAGTTGAGGGCTTCCTCTGTGCCTCCAGCTCTCATAAGCAATTTAAGTGTATTGATTGATGTGTTGCTCACAACGGCCATGAGCTGTGGGCTCTTTTTCCCATGACAGCTTTGTTTTACAGAGACACAAAGATTGTAAATGGCTGACTTAAGATGAACGTCCAACAAATGATGGAACCAAAACTGGACCGTTATTCCAACTCCAGCAAGTGGACTGCAATCTACCACACTTCGAAATGCTTACTCCAAAGAGCTGGATAAACCATACAGCTTATAAGTGAACATGCAGCCAGGCGTGGTGGCGCACACCTGTAATCCCAATGGCTCAGGAGGCTGAGGCAGGAGGATCCCAAAGTCAGCCTCAGCCATTTAGCAAGGCACTAGCAATTTATGAAGACTCACAAAAAAGGAAATATTTTATTAAAAATTGGAAATCAGTTTGTCCAGCACCATTTGTTGAAAATGCTGTCTCTCCTCGATGTAATATTTTGTCCCCCTTTGTTAAAAAAAAAATTGGAAATCAGGGGCTGGAGCAGTGACTGGGCGGTTACAGCACTTGCCTGGCATGGGCAAGTACACGAGTTCAAACCCCAGCACCACATAAACATGGAAGTGTCCAAGGAATGAAAGTCATATGAAAAACTAAATAAAAATTGCTTTTCTCTCTCTGTCTCTCTTACTTTAAAAAGGAAATCAGGGGACTAGAGCAGTGGGTGAGTTGCCACACTTGCCTGCCTGGCATGGGTGAGGACACGGGTTTGAACCCCAGCACTACATACACAGTGAGGTATGGGAGCAACGAGGGTCACATGAAAAACTAAAAAAAAAAAAAAAAAGTCTCCCTTTCTCTCACTGTCCCTCTCTCTCGCTTACAAAAAGGGAGGAGGGAATCAGAAAGTAAGCAAAGCATAAAAATGGGCTTTTCCCTTGATATCATAGACCCCCAATGCTGAAATGGCATTCATTTATTTTCATACCACCTCAAGTATAGGTGACAGTAAACAAAGCATTAAGGGTTACTCAAGGTATAAGTACATTTTTCTAATAGAGAAGTCCTCCCACAAAGCTGAAAGTCCAAAGGGCTTCTCTGAGATACTATTTGTAACACACCACTTCAGCAAAGCCCCACAATTAACATACTCGGTTGGCAAGGCTATTAGAGTGGTACCTTGATAGTGATGGTAAAACTCGTATGTAGGAAATTCAGCAACACTTAGCAAAATTACATACGCATTTATCCTCTGACCCAGCAATCCCACTCTATTCAATAACCGCATTTGCAAAACTACAAAATCACATATTCATAATATTGTTCATTGAAGAATTATTTGTGATAACAAACAACTGGAAATAACTGATCTATCCATCGGGAATGAATGAATAAATCATGAGACAGACACTCAATGGAGTGCTGTGAAGGCGTTGAAACGCCTGGGGAAGATCGCTGTACACTGGTATGGAATAATATTAAATGGAAGAAATAGGTTACCTAGGTATGTATATAATATGCTTCCTTTTGTGTAACAAAAGGGGGAAATATTTGTGTCTCTGCGCGTGTTTACTTATATTGTCAAAAGAAACAATGGAAAGTATCACTAAGCCTTCTACGTGATGCAGCACGAAGCCTTGGAAAAACCTGACCCAGAAGCTAACAATCTAGATCCACCTTACAGTCTAAAACATAAATAAAGAAGCGGAAAGGAAGCACAAGTTAACGAGAAAGCACAGTGAGAAAGGAACCACAGGTATAAGAGAACAGAAAACTAACCCATTTCACAAATAAGTGCCGCAAGAGAGAAGAGACGGAAACTGTTCTAAATTAACAAAGACATCTGAAAAGTCTTGGGACCTAATGACCAAACATAATGCTCTCTCACACCCACTGCACAAAGACATTTTGAGACGTATCAGGGAATCCGGCTCTGCACTGGAAGCCGAATGAGGTTGCACTGCCACAATCACGACTGCGAAGAACGCTGGGCGTTCCTTCTCCGCGAAGGCTAAGGCCCCTTCCTCCCGGCTAAGATCCGAAGCATCCTCGCCGGCCACGCCACGCCAGACGCTGCCCGCGGAGCCAGCCTGCTGCGGGTCGGCGCAGACGCACTGGTTCGCCTTCCCACCAATCTCGACCCTCGACGCGTTCCGTTCGTGCGTGCAGCAGTCGGGACCCGAGGAGAGGCAGCGCGGTGGGCAGGGGCTGCGGCGCCTGCCGAGGTGTGAGCCTGTGACGTCGCGGATGGCGGACTCGCAGCTGTTCTGCGTGGCCGAGGAGCGCAGCGGCCACTGCGCGGTGGTGGACGGAAACTTCCTCTACGTGTGGGGGGGCTACGTGGTAAGGGGAAGAGGCGGGACGGGGCGGACTTGCGCCGGGAGCTGCCTCGGCGGCGGGGTCCGAGCGGACGCCGAGCGCCCGCCCACACCCGCTCCCTAGGTGGGGCGCGTCCCGGGCCTGGGCCCTGCGCGCCCGGCGCGCCCGCGCCCCCTCCGCCGGCCCGCCGTTGCCTCCCGTCCACTGCTAAAACCTTCAAGCCCTGGTCCCCGGCTCCTCGTCCCCTCCCCCAGCTGTCCAGTAACCCCCGGGTTGTCCCGTACAGTTAACAGCGCCATTAGCTGCCTTTAAACACCCGCGCAGAATGGGAAGGAGCCGTGGGCGCCGTGCTTTATTATTTTATATATGTTTAATATGCGTACGGTGCGTTTCGAATAAAATATCGAAATCCCTGAAGCAGTCAAATATTTCTAGGTTGTTTTTAGCAGCGTTTCTTTACCAGTGGATATTTACGGAATTTTTTTTTTTTGATTCTCAAAATAGACTCCTATTAGCAACAATATGCCAAAAAGTATTATGGTGGAAAATTCGTATTACCATGGAGGTTGGAATGTGTGTTTGTGTCTATACTCTGTAGGATTATAGCAAGAACTGTAAAGCTGGAAAACAATTCAGGAATATATGCCAATCCCCTAAGGTTACAGATGAAAAATAAATAAAACCATCCAGAAGCACTACTGAAAATAGAACCTACGTTTTCTGACTGTCTGAATACTATTATGTGACAGACCTGTAACATGACTGGCACTGAAATAAAGTACATGCTATACATGTTATAATTCTCAGATCCAAATGGGTTTTTGTTGTTTTGTTTGTGTGTTTATTCTTTTTAGTGCAGTATCAAATTTAGAACCAGTCTTTGAGTGCCTACTGTATCTGGCATGTGCTAGGAACTTTTATATTCTTTTTTTTTTTTTTAAAGAGAGGAGAGTGAGAGAGACAGAGAGAATCAATTTTTATTGAGTTTTTCACATGGCTTAAGTTGCTTTGACACTTAGTTGTGTACGTGGGTTGCTGGGGTTTGAACCCGTGTACTTGTGCATGCAGGGCAAGCACCTTAACCACCGAGCCACCGCTCCAGCCCCCAACTTTTATATTCTTAATCTTACATAATACTTATATCCCTAAAAAGTGGTTAGCATCTCCATTTAAAAACATGACAGTGAATCAGTAAGAATTTCACTTTAATGGCCATCTGAACTCAGGGACAGCAGATTAAAACCTAGGTATGTGAGATACCCAAAGACTGTTTTTCATAAACTAATTTAAATTGATTATACCTTAGTGTTTAATATTTCCATCATTAGTTCTTTTATTTTTTTTAGAATCAATTTTATTTATTTTTTCATCTGGCCTTTGTTTCTCCAACCAACGCTTAGTTGTGTATGTGGTGTTCAGTTCAAACCCAGGTCTTTGCGCATGCCAGGCAAACAAACACTTTAACTCCTGAGCCACTGCTCCAAACCTCATTAGTTCTTTTGTTTTTGTTTTTGTAAAAGAGAGAGGGAGAGACAGAATCAACTTTATTTAGTTTTTCATCTGGTGTTCATTGCTCTGACGCTCAGTTGTGTATGTTGTGCTGGGGTTTGAATCCATGGTCCTCATGCTGGGCAAGCACCATACTGCTGAGCTACAGCTACAGCACCCCCCAGTAGTTCTTGATTAAACAATAATCTAGAAATGCTGATGGTTGTGTGCGCAAGAAGTATTTTAATTGAGCTCTGCCACTTGAAGGTGTGAAGGTGTCAAACTTCTTCCTCTGTATTCCTTTTTTTGGGGGGGTGGGGGGTGGGGGGACAGGATCAAACTCCAGGGGTGCTTAACCACTGAACTACATCACAAGCCCTTTTTTATTTTTTATATTGAGACAGGATGTTGCTAAGTTGTTTAGGGCCTCACTAAATTGCTGAGGCTGTACTTGAACTTGCTGTCCTCCTGACTCAGCCTCCAAAGCCACTGGAATTACAGGCTTGCACCATGGCACCCAGCCATCAGCTATACTCTTGATATTGTAATAGTTAAGTAAAAAAAAATTTAATCATATAATGTCTATTTAGATTTACTTTAAATTCATAAATGAAATGTCTCATATCAGTGTAGAATTCTTGTGGGCCCATACATTATATATGTGAACTTTTTACATCTCAGTTTAATCTTGAAATTGTGTAATTGATAGGACTCCAGTTCTTCTGGTTGCAGTTCCTGAATTAAAACACATCCTTTCTTGCTTTTATTAATCAGTCAGTGGAGGTGCTGTTAGACCCACCGTGGAAAACACAATACCAGTTTAGGTTCTCAGTCTACTATTTAAATTCTGAGGATCATCAGCAGTAAAACCATTTCTGCTAGTAAGTGAAAAGGAGGGTAGGAGGCAAAATAGAAGACAGAGCACATGAGAAAAAGTATTTGTCCTTCAATTTTTTTAAATAGAGGGACAATGAGAGAGAAAGAATCAATTTTCTTTGTTTAGTTTTTCATGTGACTGTCAGTGCTTCAATACTTTGTTGTGTACATGGATGGTACTTGTGTTTGAACCTACATCCTCACACATGCCAGGCAACTGCCGTAACTGCTGAGCCACTGCTCCAGCCCTCAACAATTGTTCTAGTAGAGCATTCTGAGCAAAGAGAGGTAAAAGGCTCAGATCCAGAAGTATTCCAGTAGTAAGTAGTTTTTTTGATGGAATGATTCTATATTTATGTGTGACAGTCACATTTTTTCCTCACCATTAACACACTGTTAAAATCAAGAAAGCTTACAACTTAAAAGTCACAGATATATGTCTAAATTACTTATTGTCTTATTATGAACAAGTTTTAAAGAAAAATGAATCTGGAAACACATCTGGAGGTAAGAGTAGTAATGCCCCAAAAAGTAAATATTAATCCTAATTGGTGCCAGGGCAGTCTTTTGCTTAGTTCTATATTTTCCACATTACTGAAATTCATACAAGCTTGAGTGCTGCTACTAGAAACATGAAAAATTGTGACTAGTTTACCCCAAATTTTGAAAGAAAAGCTCTGTCTATGTGTTTGTAAGCTACGTGCCTCTTATGCCCTTAATCATTTAAACAGTTCTGTTTCTGTAACAATTGATATTAATATATTTTGCTCTGAACTTTTCCTTATAGAAAATATCTGCTTAAATATGATTACAGGTTTCTGTTTTGGATATGGATTTAGGAGGAGAATCAATTTAGAAAATGTTTGAAAAGAATGAAGGAAGGATACTATGGTAATTAAATCAGTGGTCCTGATGCAAATTAAATAGAACCATAGAATGGGAAACAAATTACATAAATAGCCAAGCATATAAGACTTATTTTGTATTTAAAAGATAGCATTTAAAATATGGAAAAATAATCACTTATGCCACAAATGGCCCTAGGATAACTGGAGAAGAATAATATTTAAACCTTAAGATTGACCAATTAAATACAGAAAAATTAAACCACAAAAAGGGAAAGGACTATAGGACTATTACAAAATCCTGAGTTAGAAAAAGAAAATCTGAGTTGGGGGAAGAAACTATAAAGGAAAATATTGGCAGACTGAACTTTAAAAAAGTTAAAAATTGAGATTTAAGCACCACAAAGTAGGATGAATAGGAAAATATTTGTGATTTGTATGATAGGCAAATGTCCTATAAAAATAAAGAATAATATCCCCGTTGAAAAATGAGCAATGGATCCAGGCTGGTGGTTCACACTGTAATCTCAGAGACTTGGGAGGCTGAGGCAGGAGAATTGCAAGTTCAAAGCTAGCCTCAGAAACTTAGTGAGCCCCTGAGCAACTTAGCAATACCTTATCTCAAAATAAAATATAAAAATGGGCTGGGGATATGGCTCAGTGGTTGAGAGCCCCTAGATTCAATCCCTGGTACCAAAAAGAAAGAAAAATTGGATAAGCACAATTTAACATAGAAGAAGTACATATATGATATGAACCAATAAAACCCAGCTGAAGGGGCTGGAGCGGTGGCTCAGGGGTTTCGGCACTTGCCTGGCAAGCACAAGGACCCGGGTTCAAACCCCAGCACGACATACACAACTAAGTGTTGGAGCAACGAAGGCAATGTGAAAAATAAAGTTGTTTTTCTCTTTCTCTTGTCTCTCTCACTGTCCCTCTCTCTTTAAAAAAGAAAAAAAAAAAACCAGCTGAAAATAATAAGATTTTTCTTGTCTGATTTGCAAAGATTAAAAAGAATTTTGGGGAGCCAGATATGGTGGCACATGCCTATAATCTTGGCAACATGGGAGGCTGAGACAGGAGGGCGACAAGTTCAAGGCCAGCCTCAGCAATTTAGGCCTTAAGCAACTTAGCAAGACCCTGTCTCAAAAATTAAAAAGGACTGGGGGTGTAACCCACTGGTAAAGCACCCCTGGGTTCAATCTCTAGTACCCCAAGAAGAAAAAAGAAGGAGGGGGGAGAAAAAAATTTTGGAAAAAAGCATGGGGAAAGAAATTATTTTAACACTATTGATGGGAGTACAAATTGAAGTAACCTTTTTGAGGGGATGTTTGGTAATGTATATTAAAAACCTTAACGTATAAATTCTGTTTAACCCAATAGTTCTACTTTATGTATTCATAAGTGGTCACACAGGCTATCTATAACATGTGAAAGATTTTTTTTAATTGCCCAGAGTATGAACCTCCTTTCTATATTTGTGGTATTCTCCCACCAGAGTTTAAATCACTCTTCTGGGGTTATTTTCTTTTTCTGACTACCCCAACCTCTGGCCTTAAAATGTAAGTTCTACAAAGATAGTTTGTTTCCTGTTGTAATACCAATAAAAAGAACTCAAATGCCAGGGACTCAATTTTCCAGTCTTACTTGCAGCAAAATTATGTGCAGGTGTGTTGGACCCTGTTGGTTAATCTTTACTAGATTTGAATTCAAGAATAGAGGTAAAAATCCAGGACTTTAGAGGATTCTTACCCTGGCAATAGAGTTTCAGAAGTCCAAGATCCCTAGCGTAAAAGGCACAGTTGCAGTGTGGTGCTTGCCAGTGACTGCAGACCTCTTCCTATGGCATGGTTTCATATTTTGCTTTTTGAATAGATCAGATGCTCATTCTCCAACCTCTCTAATGATTCTGAGAGTTGCTTAATAGTCTTTTATTTTTTTAATACTGGAGATACCCGGGGCACTTTACCACTGAGCCATATCCCCAGCCCTTTTTCCTATTTATTTATTTCACCAGGAATTGAACCCAGGGGTACTTAGCCATTGAACCACATCCCCAGATGATGTTTATTTTTTATTTTGAGACAGGGTCTTTCTAAATTGCTTAGGACCTAGCTAAGTTTTTGGGGCTGGCTCTGAACTTGCAATCCTTCTGCCTCGGACTCTGAACTGCTGGAATTACAGGCGTGCACCATTACGCCCAGCTTCATATTCATTTCTTTCTCTCTTTTTTTTTTTTAAGAGAGAAGGAGAGAGAGAGAGAATCAATTTTATTCAGTCTTGCTCTGAGACTCCGCTGTGTACATGGTGCTGGGGTTTGAACTGGGGTCCTCACACATGCCAGGCAAGCACTAAAACCACTGAGCCACCGTTCCAGCCCCTCATATTCATTTCTTAAAATTAAAATTTAAAATTTGAAATAGTTGTATGAAAGAATATATTAAAATGTATCATTTAAAGATAAGCATCCATTTATCTTCAAGGTTAAGAAATAGACGGCCACCAATACCTTAGATGCTTCCCCTTTATCCTTCGCTGATCACTCTGCTCTTCCACCCTTACTCCCATAGCTTACCACTATCCTGAATTTTGTGTTAATTCACTTTTTTCTTTACAGTTTTATCAACACATATCTTTAAATAATACATTATTTGGTTTTGGAATCATGGCATATTTTCTTTCATGACATACTTTGTTTTAGTTTTTAGATTTATATATTGCTTAATCAGTGGGTGAGCACTTTGTATGGCTGCGCCTATTATTTGTTGTCCATTGTGATTATCAATGCCTGTTTTGCCCAGTTGCCAAATATTTTGAAATCATCCCTAGATCCATTCATTCATTATGCTGTGTAAATTTATTGCAATTTATTTATCCATATCACTGTTGGTGAGTATTTGAATTTGAATGTTCCCATATTTTTGTTTTTCAATATTACAAACAATGCTGCAAATGAGCATTCTTAAAATAAGCTCCTCTTGTACATGCACACAGGCATGTACATCCCCCAGGGCATATAGCAAGGAGTGGAATGATGGGTCAGTTTGCAAGTTTACTTGGAGATTTCAGAGCATTGCCAAATAATTATATCAATTTATACCACCAGTATTCTCCCTGTTGTTCTATCCTTGACAACATTTGTACAAATATTCCTTTTTTTTTGATCAGGGGTTAAACCCAGGGGTGCTTAACCATGGAGTCACATCCCCAGTTCTTTATAATTTTTTTCTTTTGAGACAGGGTCTAAGTTGCTTAGGGTCTTGCTAAGTTGCTGAGGTTGGCTTTGAACTTGCTATCCTATTTCCTCAGCCTCTCAAACCACTGCGTTTACTGGTGTGTGCCACCACCCCCAGCTGTACAAATACTTTAAATATATAGTTAAAAAATGAGTTGACTTATCTTTTCAGTTTGTAGTTTGCATTTCTTGTTAATTCTTTTGTTGAACAGAAATTATTAATTTTAATGTATTTGGGTTGTTTTTGGTCCTGGGGATCTAACCCAGGAGTGCTTTACCACTGAGCTACATCCCTAGCCCTTTTTATTCTTAATTTTGAGACAGAGTCTCACTAACTTGTTGAAGATTTCCTTAAGTCACCGAGGCTGCCCTCAGACGTGCAGTACTCTTGCCTCAGCCTCCCAAATTGCCAGGATTACTGGCATGTATCATCACACCTGGTTTTAATGTAATTTCAATCTTTTCTTTTGCATTTTCTGCATTTTGTTTAAGAAATCTTTCTCCAGGCTGAGGATGTGGCTCAGTGGTTAAGAACTCCTGGGTTAAATTCTCAGTTAAGGGACTGGAGCGGTGGCTCAGCGGTTTTGGCGCTTGCCTGGCAAGCACGAGGACGCGGGTTCAAACCCCAGCACCACGTACACAACTGAGTGTTGGAGCAACCAAGGCCATGTGAAAAACTCAATAAAGTTGTTTCTCTCTCTGTCTCTCTCACTGTCCCTCTCTTTAAAAAAAATAAAAAATAAAAAAAATAAATAAATTCTCAGTTAAAAAAAAAAACAGAAAGAAAGAAATCTTTCTCCATGTAAAGTGTCCAACATTGTCTTCTAAACCGTTTTTTTTTTCTTTTAACTTTGCCTTCAATTTTTAAATCTTTTTGTTAAAAACCTGGACATTTTTTTGTTTGTAGAGATCTAGTTTCATAATATTTTCCATATGGGTCACAACATGATCTCATGTCATAGGTTTAATAGTCCCCCCAATCCCTTCTGATCTCCAAACCTAATCTGTCACACATCAAATTTTCATGGATGTGTGATCTGTTTCTAGACTTTTTATTCTATTTAATTAGTCCTTTTTTTTTTCTTTTCCAATACTGGGAGTTGAACCCAGGGGTGCTGTACCACTTACATTCCTAGTCATTTTTATTTTTTATTTTATTTTATTTTATTTTATTTTATTATTGACTTATTGCAGTATTAGAGATTGAACCCAGGGGTACTCTATCTCTGTGTTACATCCCCACTTCTTTTTTAAATTTTGAGACTGGGAATGTCCTCCTTTTCCATTGCTAAAATCACTTACTGGTAACTTCCCCCATACCTTGAATAATCTTGCAAGAGGTTTGTTAGCATTCTGAAAAAAAAATAACTTTTGGTTTACATACTCCTCTCTTATATTTTTCTATGTTATTAATATCTGCTCCTTTTTCTTCCTGCTTTCTATATATTTATTATGCTATTATTTCTTGAACTTTTGAAATTGAATGTTCAAATCATTCTTTTTGAAACTTTTAAATTTATTAGTATAAGTATTTAAGACTATATGTTTTCCTCTTGGTATCTATTTAGCTGCATTTCTCAAGTTTTGGTAAGCAGTATTTTGTCATTTTACAATTCTACATATTTTATATTTCCCATTATTTCTTATTTGACCCATAGTTGTTTAGGGAAATATCCTAAATTTCTAAACATATTATGTTCTTATAACTAACTGTTTTGTTAATTATGTTGTACTCAGAAAATGTGTCCTCTTGCATAGTTTAGGCTTCCTTTAAAAGACTAACTAGTATGTGATCAGTATTCATAAATATGCTATTCCTTAAAAGGAATATACATTTTAATTATTAGATGAAATGTTTTATATATGTATATTTTATCAGCTTTGTTAATTGCTTAATGCAGATCTCCTGGATCATAAGTTTGAATCCAGGCTCTGCAACTTAGTGAAAACCTATCTCAAAGTAAAAAAAAAAATTACAAAGGCTGGGTGGGGGTGTAGCTCAGTGGTAGGGCACCATTGAGTTCAGTACACAGAACTGAATAAAAGAGGGAGAGGGAGGGACAGAGAAAGAAAGAGAATTCAAACTATAGTAGTCGTCATTCATTTGAAAGTGATGTCTTTTCTTGAGTTGATTTTTTAAAATATCCCTTTTTCTATTGTGTTCTTCAGTTCTCATGTATCTAGATATGGATATTTATTTATTTATTTATTTATCCTGTTTAGAACTTGTTAGGACTTCCTAGATCTCAGAATTGATGAAAAATTGATATAAAATTGTGAAAGTAACAATTTTACAAAAGTCCCAGCTTTTGTCTTTCCCCATTCTATTTTGTTGTAATGTTAGACTTAGTACTCTTCTTGTTCCATGTCTTTTAACTACTTTTTAAAATGTAATTCATTGTTCTAGGCTACATTTCTGATAGATATACTCACTAATTCTCTTTATAGAATGATCTAGACAAGAGCAGTTTCATGGAATGACAGGGTCAGAAGCAAGATTAGACTGGGTTGATGAGAGAATGAGAGGTGATACAATGCAGACATATGCTGTGTATGAAAGATTGTCAGTTTAGAAGTTTTTTTTTTATGTGTGTGTTTTGCTGTTGTTTTATGAAGAGAGCAGAGAAAAAGAGAAGTAGTCAAGGGAAAGTTTTTGTTTTGTGTTTTAAAGATGAATGATATTAAGGCATGTTTGTATATTTGTAGGAGTGATCCAGTAGAGAAGCAATTCTTCATGATACAGAAAAGAAGGGATAATTTAGGAGTGAAGTCTCTGAGAAAGTACAAAGGAACTGGTTCCAGCCTTTTCAAGTCTATGTTTCATTTGTACTTCTGCATCATCCTTTTGGAAGATTAGTGAAATTGATTCCTTTAAATTATCAGGCTAAAATAAATATGAACCCATTTTTAATAGTTATTGACTGACCCTTTCACTCAATTAGCAAATATACTATTTGTCTTTTATGTGTGAGATCTGTGCCTCTGAGAAACTAACTTTAACAAGACAGACACATGATCTCTACACTCAAAAGGCTTAAAGTTTAGTGGTATTGATGAGGGTGGGTGAGTGTGACCCAGAAAAAGAACTCCAAAGGAGAAGTTCAGGACTGTATGAAATTATTTAATAGGGACCTTAATCCCTTAACCTATTGTGGGAGATTAGAGAAGTCACATTTAAACTTGTTCTTTTTTTTTTTTTTTTTTTTTGTTTAAAGAAAGAGAGGACAGTGCAGTGAGAGAGAGAAAGAGAGAAGCAATTTTTTTTTAATTTTTTCAAGTGACTTTCATTCCTCAGACACTTTGTTGTGTATGTAGATGCTGGGGTTTGAACTGGCACTCGAGCATGACAGGCAAGCGCTGCAACCGCTAAGCCACCACTCCAGCCCTTAAACTGGTTCTTAATGAGTAGTTAAGCAAATTTTGAAAGAGCATTTCAAGAATTTAGAAAAGAGGGGGTAAGAATGTGGCTCAATGATAAAGTGCTTGCTTTGAATGCATGATTCCCTGGGTTTGATCCTAACCACCAAAAGTTTAAAAGGGTTGGGGGCGAGGAAAGCATGAATGAACAGCAAGGAACTCTGAGAGGCTAAGAACTGAAAGAAAGCTAAAACATGAGGGATAGCAGGTACCAATAAAGTGCAGAATCATTAGAATTTTAGACTACACTAATAACAGTGGGGAAACATTAAGTCAAATCATGAAAAGAAATTTGTTTCTGTAGTGCAAATTTGAGGCCAATTTCACTACTTTTTTGAGCATGTACATGTAATGCTACTAGTGTCTGATGCCATTAAACCTTAGAATCACACAATTAACTCAGTTTCTGACAATTATTTGTTTACTTAGCCATATAATATGGATTCCTCTGTTAGACATGAATGGAAATTTCCTTGGAATTAATAAAAAGGTTTTCTATGTTGTGTGGGGATAGAGCTATTTTTTAATTCTGTAGAGTTTAAGAAATCATGTCCGATTTGTGTAAGGGTTTTCTTTTGTTTTTTTCCTTACTGGGGGATTGAACTCAGAGCCCTTCTACCGCTAAGCTACATCCCAAGTCCTCTTATGTCTTATTTTGAGGCTGAGTCTTGCTTAATTGCTGAGGGTCTTGCAAAGTTAGTGAAATTGGCCTCAAATTTGCACTCCTCCTGCCTCAGCCTCCCCAGTAGCTGGAATTACAGGTGTGCACTACTGTACCCACCAAGGATTTATTTGAACCCCTGAATTTTTGTTTGTTTGTTTGTTTTCTCTTTTTCCCCTGGTCCTGGGGATTGAATCTAGAGTTCTATACATGCTAGGCAAGCATTCTACCACTGAGTTATACCAGCTCTTAATTCCTAACTACGTTTTTAACTTAAATGAGGTTATACTATTCTTTTTTTTTCATCATAAATGTTAGAATGAAATACTTGTGTTATCAGCCTCCTTAGAGCTTTTTCAAATTCTGAGTTAAAATTTTGACTAGTTATATTTATCTTGATCCTTAGATTTTAGATTTAAATATCTAACACTATTCCTTGTATATAGTAGGCGCTCAAAAAATATGTCCAGTGAATTAAGGTATCTGATGCAGGGCTCTTAAAATTATATCTTGAAAATGTTTCCTTCCTTAATTCCTCCTTTTTGCTCAAAATGTATTGCTCAATTTTTATAATCCTTTTCTTCCTAACTTTATAATCTTTGATATTCTGCATAGATTTTATTGTATTGCTACTTTCCCCTATTCAATATTCCTTTGGAAATTCTAACTGTCCTGAGTCTTTTTATTGAGACTCATATACTTGATTTTTTTATATTTTAAAACTTTATTCCCCATTAAATCTTCCTTTCTCTTTCAATCTATCTTATTTTATATTTAAAAAGTCTTTGAGACTGATTTTTCTGTTTTGTTGTATATTTTTATTTTTTTTAAAGAAAGAGAGACAGTGAGAGAGAGAGAGAGAGAGAAAGAGAGAGAATCTATTTTATTTAGCTTGTCATGTGACTTTTGTTGCTCCAACACTTCATTGTGTACATGATGCTGGGATTCAGACGCACATCCTTATGCATGGCAGGCAAGCACCGTAACTGCTGAGCCACCACTCCAGCCCTGTTTTGTTGTATTTTAATTACAGTTTTTCTCATCCTGAGGAACTTTTGAATTGTTACTATCTGATCAATAAACATAATTTTATGTATTCTATATTTTTAGTCTATTGAAGACAATGAAGTATATTTGCCTAATGATGAAATTTGGACCTATGATATTGATAGTGGGTTGTGGTAAGTAATTTTAAATTGCAGAAAGTCCAATCTTAATATCTGTTTTAAATGTTTTCATAGACTACAGGGAATTTTAGACCATCCTTAGGACATCATAGTGCAATATTTATGCAATCTCCCTCTCCTTTTCTTTCAGTATTTTATTTTCTGTGGTTATTTCTTTCCCTACTCTCTTCCCCTCTCCATTTTTTGTCCTTTACATTGTCTGTCAAGACCAACACACTGAAGGCATGGTTTTAGTCTATCAATTCCCAATTCTAGTGATATGTATGAATATTTTGTGACTTTTCTCCCAACAGGTTGAAAGGTCTCTGTTTTGAATCATCTTAAAGTTTACCATATTGACTACCATTACATTTTAATTATAATTAACAGAGGGAATTTTCACTGAAAAAGTACTCAGGAGGTTTAAAGGGAATTTTCATTTGCCTTTCCAGAAAGTTAAGGGATTCCCTGTCATTCTTGCTACAGGAGAATGCATCTAATGGAAGGAGAACTCCCTACTTCCATGTCAGGAAGCTGTGGTGCTTGCATTAATGGGAAGCTGTACGTTTTTGGAGGATATGATGACAAAGGATACAGCAATCGAGTAATATTTTCTTTTAATTCAGGAGTGCAGCAAAATGTAATATTTAATATTACATCTCCCAAGTTTGTAAATATTTTAAAAGAAGATAAATATAGAAAATCTTAAGTTTATAAAGTTAAATTAAATGGGAAATTTGGCAGGTTTGCTCTTCCATGCCTTTCTGATTCAGAATTAACTACACACCTTAATTGATATCTGTAGGGCAAGAGCATGATGGGGAAGGATTCATTTCAGTATATTTTATATGTCATTTCCTTCTAAAACACTGTCACATTTACATTCATTCTATAATTTCTAATAGGTAAAATTTTTAACTATTATAAAAATACAAAAAATAATAGTATCAATTTTTAGATCACAGATTCCCTTGATATAAATTTAAATTTTAAATGCCCTGATTACTAATATTATTCTCATTTTTTAAAAGCTTTATTTTGTTAATTTGAGAACAAGAGATGGAACCTATGTTTGGGAAAAAATCACCAACTTCGAAGGACAACCACCCACACCACGTGATAAACTTTCCTGCTGGGTATACAAAGACAGGTAATATAACAACTGCACACAATGCATTACTGTAACCCTTACTTAAGTTAAGCTTTTGGCCAAAATAGAGAACACTTGAAAGTATGATTTTTTTCCAAGATATAATTACAAACTTGTTTTGATATTGATGGTAACAGCAATTCTAAACCCTGGGTAAGAAGCATTTCATAAAAATGAACATGGTGGAAGCAATTATTTGAGTGTTTTACATTAACTAATTTATTCAATTTTCTGAATAGTTATGTATATGGTTCAAAAATCAAAATCATATTAAAAAGCATACAATGAAAGGTCTATTTTCTGTATCTGTCCCCCTCTGCCATATTCTTATGGACCACATGTACACACAAAAAACTTCTTTTATTAATATTTTTTGTGTTCTTATGGCAATGATTTCCAAACTTTTCTGCCTTTGGAATCATCCGGGGTTATTTTTTAAATTCTAAAACCAGTGTGATACTAATTAAATTCTAGTTTCTGAGGATATGATTTTTTTCAAGTTTTTTTTTTTTTTTTAAAGAGAGAGGGACAGTGAGAGAGACAGAGAAAGAAACAACTTTATTTAGTTTTTTCGCATGGCCTTGGTTGCTCCAACACTCAGTTGTGTACGTGGTGCTGGGGTTTGAACCTGGGTCCTCGTGCTTGCCAGGCAAGCGCCGAAACCGCTGAGCCAGCGCTCCAGCCCCTCAAGTTTCTTAAGTGATTCCAAAGTGCAGACAAGTTTGGAGACTATTGGCATCAGTGTTACTTTATCCAAATAGAAGCAAGTACATATGTGTGTATGCAGTCTTATTTCTCCTCTTCTTCTCACACAAATATTGTTATATTCTCTATACTTTTGTGCACCCCACCACTTCTTTCAGTTAACAGAATACCATGGAGATGGTTCATCTTTTTATATCCCTTGTTAGACAGCTTGTCTATTTTTTATAGCTGCATAGTATTCCCCTATGTGGGTCCATACTTTATCCAAACAGATTTCCCAAGGGGGCAGTTTAAAATGGTAGGTTTAAAAGCAAGAACATGCCAGATGTGATGTCACATGTCTGTAATTCCAGCATCTTGGGAGGCTGAGGCAGGAGACTCACAAGTTCAAAGCCAGCCTCAGCAATTTGGCGAGACCTGTCTCAAATAGAAATAAAAAGGGCTGGGGATACAGCTCAGTGGTAAAGTGCCCTTAGGTTCAATCCCTAGCTCCCTCCTCCTCCCCCTGCAAAAAAAAAAAAAAAAAAAAAGCAAGCTCAAGTTCCAGGAGGTCACACTGTGAGTAAAAGGTGGTTACAGTGGCATATCTGTGTAGTCCACACTGAGTGTGGGGCAGGGGTCAGGAGCCAGTCAAGTAGGTTGTATCTGACTGTCTTATAAGGAAGTGGTCACCAGAAAGCAGTTGTAGAAGGCAGACAGATATCTGTGCCGACCACATTGAGGAACTGGAAGGAGACGTAGAACTGGAAACTATGCCAAGGGTAACAGCTCTGCTTCTGATATGAGCAAATCCAAGTTATGTTTAAAATGGATGTTGAAGCAACATAAAATTGTAGGAACTGCTTGCAGAACCGAGCATAGTCGCACATGAATCCCAGCTACTTGAGAGGTTGAGGCAGAAGACTCACAAGTTTATAAGTTTATGGCCAGCCTTAGCAACTTAGTGAGGTCCTAAACAAGATTCAATTCATGGCACAAAAAAAAAAAAAAAAAAAAGAAGAGTACAGAAGAGTAAAAACAACCTTGTCTGTTATTCTTTGGTTAGGTCTTCCTCATTTGTCATGTCAGTTTGTATTAAGCATTATAGGGGATAGAGGTAAACTTGTGACTAAACCCTATATCTGAGCTTTACTTGCGCTTGCATAAAAGGACATTTCATTTTCTAAGCACCTAGGGTTTTCTGATTTTATTTCCCCAGGATTTAATCTGCTCCACCAAATGCTTTTGGTTGTTTAAAGTTTTGCTTCTTAGTAGAGTATATAAAAGAAACTTCTTAGTAGAGTATATAGAAGAAAATTTCCCTAGGCAGGAAAATTGAAAGCGCGAGGGGTATTAACTTTTTACTAGACCTTTTTTATAAGTACCATGCACTAACCAATTGTGCCATTGGAACTCTGACTTTAATATACCTGTTTTAAAATGTGTGAAAAAATACAGGGAACATACGATTTTCCATTTTAACCATATTTAAGAATACAAATTAGTGGCATATTAATTATTCACAATTTGTGCTACCTTCATCATTATAGAGTTCCAAACTTTTTCATTACTTTAAACAGAAACTCTGCAGTACCTATTAAGTAGTATCTCCCCATTTTCCTCTCTTCTCTCCATTTACATGTGCATATGTGTGTGCGCATGCTCAGGTATTGCTGAGGGTTAAATGCAGTACCTTACACACACCAGGCAAGTGATCTACCACCAAGCTACATCTCCAGCCTCCCTTTGAATCTTAATCATTTCCTTCTTTTTGCCTTTCTCTTTCTAGTGCCATGTTGGCACATAGTTATGTTATTGGATTGATATTTTTTTTAATGTGGGTAATTATAGTTATTAATTGCCCTCTGAGTCCTGCCTCTGTTACATCCCATAAGTTTTGTTATATGTTTTCATTTTTATTCATTTGAAGGTAATTTCTAATTTCCCTTTTCCCTTGTAATTTCTTATTTAATTATTTGACTAATTCTTTTAGTACTTTAAAGATTTTTGTGGGGGAGGATCTGGGGATTGAACCCCGGGCTTAACCACTGAGCCAAATCCCCTTCCCTTTTTATATTTTTATTTTGAGACGGGATCTTACTAAGTTACTTAGGGCCTCACTAAGTTGCTGAGGCTGGCTCTGAACTTGTGGTCCTCCTGCCTCAGCCTTCTGAACTGCTGGAATTACAGGAATAGGCCACCATGTCTGGCAGCACTTCAAAGATTTTATTATAGGGCTGGAGCAGTAACTTAGCAGTTATGGCACTTGCCTGGCAGGCACAAGGACCAGAGTTCAAATCCTAGTACAAAGTACAAAATGAAGTGTCATAGCAATTAAATAAAATTGTTTCTCTCTTTCTCACTGTCCCTCTCTCTTTAAAAAATTAAATAAAAAGATTTTATTACACTGCTCCTTGGCTTTCATTTTCCCCATAAGAAAAACACCCTCATTTGTGATTTTGTTTCTCTGTGACTGTCTCTCTTCTCTCCCTCTCTCTCTCCCTCCCTCTTTCTCTCTCTGTCTCTCTCTCCCTCTCCTCTTTAATTTTTGCTCTTCGATGATATGATTAAGTCTGAAGTCTTATTTCCTTTATATTTATCCTACTTGGCATATGCTGAGCTTCCTGAATTGATAGGTTAGTATCTTATATTAGTTTTAAGAAATTTCTAGTAATTATCAAATATTTGTTCTACACATCACTTTGTTCATTTACATGCATGTTAAATCATTTGATGATGATTCACAGAGCTTGGATTTCCAGTTTCTTTTTTGTTCTTCCTTTCTTTTCTTTGTTTTTTAATTTGGATATTTTTTATTGATCTACTGACTTGAATTCAAGTTCACTGTTCTTTTGCATTGTTCTGTCCAATTTGCTGTTAAGCCCAGCTAATGAATTTTTAAATTCTGACATCTTATGTTCCATTTTTTGCATTTCTATTTATTTCTTTTTCATGGTTCCATGTCTCTGCTAATATTGCCCATTTCTTTGTGCATATTGTCCATCTTTTCACACTAGGTCTGTCACTATGTGAGGATCCCAGGAAGGCCACAGAGACCTCTACTGAAAATTTTCAGGTTTTTACTCCAACACAGAAAAGAATTTAAGGGGGCTGGAGTGGTAGCTCAGCAGTTACAGGGCTTGCCTGGCATGTGTAAGGACATAGGTTCAAACCCCAGCACCATGTACACAATGAAGTGTCAGAGCAGCAAAAACCACATGAAAAACTAAATAAAAAATTGATTATCTCTTTCTCTCTGTCTCCTTCTTATTAAAAAAAAAAAAAAGAAAGAAAGAAAGAAAAAGAATTTAAGGGGGCTGGAGTAGTGGCTCAGCAGTTGGAGCACTTGCCTAGCATGTGTGAAGACCTGGGTTCAAACACCAGCACCACATATACAACCAAGTCTCAGAAAAACAAAGGCCAGATGAAAATAAATAAATAAAATTGATTCTCTCTCTTTCACTCTGTTAACAAAAAAAAGAATTTAGGACAAGTCAGGTCTTAGTAGAAAATAAGGAAGTTTATTACATAAAGTCAAAATATGTACTCTTAGGGCAGAATGTGGGCAATCTCAAGATCAAGAAGCCAGGGCTTAAGGTCAAGTTTTTATTAGGATACATGGACAGAATATGTGTGATTCAAAAGGCCTGTGCTTTTCTCATGGCTGGGATTGAGTAAGAGCATGTTTCCTGTTGGAGATCTGGTCTGGTATGTAAGACATCAGTGTCTCTGGGACGTCAGGTGATCAATCGGTTGGGACAGAATGTCATAGTCCAATTAAATCTTGGCTTCTACTTTCATAAGGTAATAATTTCTTTCTATTGAGGTCTTTTTTCCGCTTTGTCAAATTCCAGAAAACTTATAGGAAACTGGAAAGTTACAAAGTAATTTATGGACTGTTCAATGTATCATTATATGTATTTTTTCTTTTTGTCTCTTAGATTCCTTTGTCTGACTCCTGAGTTGATTACAAATTGTTTGTTCTATAGTTTAACAGGGATATTTTTCCTTTAGAGATTTAGTCTTCTCTTTATATTCTTAAATTTCTGTTTCAGGTCTATTAGCATTTTATCATCATGTTGTCAACAAAAATTCAGTAGGAAAGAATTTAAGACAAATATGGAAGCTTTATTTCAATAAGCAGTTTACACACCAGGGAGAGACAATCTTCCTTACAAAAGGAAAGTACATTCCAAAGAAGCAGAGAGAGGAACTGGCTAATATAGATAGAGTTCCTGCCCAGGTTACCCACTTCAGTCTTCTATGCAAAGGAAGGATGCAAGCGTGCTTGCTCCTGATTGGTTGATAATAAATTTGACTACAGGTGGTAGTTCATTGATGAGGTTCAGGTGGTAAAATAGGACTTTTCAGAGACTGTTTTATCTTGGCAGCTGAGCAGGTATGTGCCTGGGCAAAGGCCCAAAAGTTCAGTTTGTGATTCTTCCAGGAACACGGTACATTCGTGACCCCAGCCAGCAAATGGCTACTAGAATCCACAATTTAGGCACAGTTAGCCACCTAAGATCCTTCCTGGAGAAAGAACTTTTCTTAAAATGAGTAATTATTTTAAAAGACTCTTTCTGATAATTCAGATTGTCTGGGTTACTCTCTCTGCTTATGTGGACTCTTTCCTCTTCTGCTCATGAGCCACTATTTTTTTTTCCTTTCATGAATCTTTTATTTGTTTTATTATATGCCAGACATCTAATATGAAAGAATAGTAAGGATTGGAATACATTTTCTTTATCTCCAGAGAGAAATATGTCATTTCTTCTTTTTTCTTAGACTTCTAGAATGAGAGATGAGTCAGGCTGATCTGTGTTTGGGCTTTGTTGTAGATTTAGTTTCATTCATTTTTTTTTCTTTTTCTTTATTTATTTTTTTTTAAAGGAACACATGTATCTTTTTTTAAAGATAGAGGGACAGTGAGAGAGTCAGAGAGAAAGAGAGACAATCAATTTTATTTAGTTTTTCACATGACTTTTGTTGCTCTGAGGCTTAGCTGTGTATGTGGTGGTGGAGTTTGAACTCAGGTCCTCGTGCATACCAGGCAAGCACTATAACCCCTGAGCCACCACTCCAGCCCCAGTTTCATTCATTTTTACCACTGGCTTCAACTGTTTTGAGTCAGGTCTCTCATTAGAGATCCACAGTTAAGAACTGAAGATTTTCAACTATGCTTAACAGCTACATATCCATCCTTCATTATTGTGGGATATCTGTTTTAAAATCATTTGGTAGTGTTTTGGGTCATTAAGGGGTTCTTTTTGCTCTAGAATTCCACTTCATGCTTTCTGCATCTTGGGAGTTCTCTTTCAGCTTTGCATCTCCTTCCCTGGTCTTTGGAGAAAAGCCACACTACCTGGTATTTTTGGGTCTTGGCATGCCTTTCAGATGTTTCTTTCAGATAATCTTGTCCTGAACTCAAACTTTAGTAGTTGAAAACTCAGATTGTCCAAGCAGGTTTGTTCAGCAGTCCTCCTCTCCTTTTGGCTTTACCCTTTCCTTCACAGTGCTAGGGATTGAACTCAGGGTGTTTTGAATGCCAGGCAAACACTCCACCACTGAGCTATGCCTGCCCCTCCACCCCCACCCCAATTCCAGCTTTTGATAACTGATCTTGGGCCCTCCCTAGAGACTTTGGCAAAAGAGGGAAAAATAAAAACTAAAAAAAAAAAAAGTATTCCAACAGCAGCTGGGTTTCTTAGATTCTAATTTGCCATGTCAGCCTATATGTAGCTGTTAATAAACTGGAGATTTCTCTTTATAAAAACCCTGTATTATGTACTTATTTATTTTTCATCCTGCTGTTACACAGGGGATGAAAGCAGCTGTGGATCTCTTCTCTCCTATTGAGAGTGCATCACTTTCTGAAATTGGTTCATTTAGGTTTTAGTTCTCTCGGTTAATTGATTTTTTTTTTTTTAAGAGAGAGAGGGACAGTGAGAGAGAAAGAATCAGTTTTATTTAGTTTTTCATGTGGCTTTCATTGCTCTGACACTTCGTTGGTGCTAGGGTTCTAATCTGCATCTTTGCACATGCCAGGCAAGTGCCATAACCGCTGAGCCACTCTCCAGCCTGGGTTTTTTTTTTTTTTTTTTTTTTAATGCAGAGATTTTGTGGCTTATTTGGCTTGTTTATGTTGTTAGGGTGAGAGAAAAGATCTGTTTCAACTTTCTATGAACAAACTAGAAGCAGAATTCAAAGAGTGTCCCTCTGAATTGTTTTTCAGATTAATATATTTTGGTGGTTATGGGTGCAGGAGACACAATGAACTTCAAGACTGTTTTGATGTTCATGATGCATCTTGGGTAAGAAAGTTATCACTCTTCGCATTTGCCATAATTTAGCATAGCTTTTAAGTCTTAGAAATAATAAACCTAATCTTTCTTATTTTAGGGGCTACCAATGTATCATAATCACCACTATGGGAAAAAAATGTATTTTCACTCTTATAGATTTGGATTCAGTTGGGAAAGGTTTTCTCATCCAGTGATAATAGCTTTCATGGTTCCTCTCAAAATAATTGCCTTTTGTTGTTGTTGTTGTTGTTGTTGTTGTTTGGTACAGAAGATGGAACCCAGGTGCACTTTACCACTGAGACACATCCCCAAACGTTTTGTTATATTTACCACTGAGCCACATCTCCAACCCTTTTTTATATTTTATTTTGAGACAGGGTCATCCTTAGTTGCTCAGAGCCTTGCTAGGTTACTGAGATTGCCTTTGAACTTGTGATCCTCCTGTGTCAGCCTCCTGAGCTGCTGAGATTAAAGGCATGTGCCACTGTGCCCAGCGCCTTTTTTTTTTTTTCTTTTTTTTTCAGTACTGGAGATCAAACCCAGGCATGCTTTACCACTGAGCTACATCCCTAGCCCTTTTTTTTTTTTTTAAATTTTGAGACAGAATTTCACTAAGCTGCCCAGGCTGTCATTAAACTTGCTACTCTCCTGCCTCCGATTCCCAAATTACAGGATTACAAGCATGCACCACTATGCCCAACATTAATTACTTATACCCATTTCTGTTAAATAAGTAGAGGCTTTAGGACAACTTGGGGGATTTTTTTTGTTTATATTTAATCACAATGGCTATTACAGACATATATCTCCTTTTGGACATATCCACCAGAATTATTCATAGCTCAGACTTGCTTAATGTAAGAATGAATGAGTTGGTAGTGATACTACTTTTTCTAATTATTTATTTTTTAAGAGAGAGAGAAGGAGAAAGAGAAGGAGAGAATCAATTTTATTTTTTCATCTGGACTTTCTTTCTCTGACACTTACTTGTATATGTGGTGCTAGGGTTTGAACCCCACTCCTTACACATGCCAGGCAATTGCTACAACTGCTGAGCCACAGTTCCAGCCCTTTCTAATTATTCTTACTGTACTAGAAGACATATCATTATTAGTGAAAGAAGTTATGAATTTTAAAAATGAAATCTTTTAACAGATAACTTTAAAAACCATTGATCTCAGGGCTGGAGCAGTGGCTCAGCAGTTTCAGCAGTTTCGGCGGTTTCGGCCCTTGCCTGGCAAATTTGAGGACCCGTGTTCAAACCCCAGCACCACGTACATAGCTAAGTGTACACAGCTAAGTGTTGGAGCAACAATGACCATGTAAAAAACTAAATAAAGTTGTTTCTCTCTTTCTCTGTCTCTCTCACTGTCCTCTCTCTTTAAAAAAATAAAACAAAACAAAACAAACCCATTGATCTCAGTCAGTTTAGTGGCACACACCTATAATCCAAGCATCTCGGGAGGATTGCAAGTTTAAGGTTGAACTTTGTAATTTGTTGAGATCCCCCCCAACCCCCCCACCCCCCGTCTCAAAATAAAAATAAAGAGGGCTGGGCTGGAGAGGTGACTCATCAGTAGAGCATTTGCCTGGAATGTGCTAGGACCCAGGTTTGAACCCCAGCACCACACACACAACTAAGTGTTGAAAAAAAAAAAAACAGATGAAAAAATAAATAACATGAATAAATAAATGACATTCTTTCTCTCTCTCTCTCTCTCTCTCTAAAAAAATAAATAAAGAGAGCTGAGGATGTGGTCCAATGGTAGAGAATCTCTGGGTCCAATTCCTAGTTCCATAAAAGGAAAAACAACAACAACAAAACCACATTGATCTTACCACCAAGATGCACAGCAACTTTTTAGTTTTACCTTCTACAAATATATTATCATTGTACATTATCAATGTATAGTAAAAATACATTTCAAATATATCACTTTGTATATTGGTATCTTTGATTCTCCATGTTTCTGCATGATATTTGAATTTTTAAAATGAAATATCTTTAAAACTTTGCTATTCAAAATATTACTAATAATTTTCAAAAATATAATTTGTTGTTAGTTATATCTAATTATCTTTACTCATCGGTGAAATCAGTCTTTTTTTCCTCCCCTAGTACAGTGAAGCTAATGAACATGTCCTGAGGTTTCTGGAGAACAAATAGATTTTTGAATTTAGATTCTAAACTGTGTTAATTGTTTGATTTATTTGACTTGCTTAATAAATTCTATCAAAGATAAATGAGTTGGGCACAGTGGTGCATGCCTGTAATCCCAGTGGTTCAGGAGGCTGAGACTGGAAGATTGCAGGTTCAAAGCCAGCCTTAGTAACTTAGTGAAGCCCTAAGCAACTTAGGGAGACCCTGTCTCAAAATAAAAAATAAAAAGGGCTGGGCATGTAGCTCAGTGGTAAGTGTCCCTGGATTCATTGTTCCATCCCTGGTACCACAAAAAATATACATAATAATAATAAGATAAATGAGAAGGATGTAGTGGTGCACCACTGTAATCTCAGCTACTTAGGAGACTGAGGCTGGAGGTTTGCAAGATCAAGGTTAACCTGGGCCACTTAGTGAGCCCCTGTCTGAAAGATAAAAAAGAAACAAGACTAGGGATGTAGCTCAGTGGTAAAGCACCCCTAGATTCAATCCCCAGTGCCACCAAAAAGAAAAAAAAAAAGAGGAGGAGGAGGAGGAGGACAGTAAGCATAAAGCATAAATTTGACTTATAAGAATAAATTGCTTGGTGCAGTAGAAGAAATTGAAACTTTTGGGAAAAAGGAACCATAGACCTTAAAATTTATTGTGGTAAAGATTAGTCTCTGAGCATGTGCTTTAAGGAAAAAGTTTTCAAGGTGTAAATAATTGTTTTGTCCTTTGCAATGTTGTTTTTGTTGTCTTCTTTTCTTTCTTTCTTCCTTATTTTCTTTTTGAGATGGGGCCTCACTATGTTGCCCAGGCTGGTCTTGAGCCCCTGCCTCAACCACTTCCCAACAGTTGAGACAACAGGTGTGTGCTAACTGTGCCATCTTGTCCTCACAATTTTATAAAAATTAGTCCTTTGAGAGAATTTAAAGATTGTCAACAAGTAAAATTATGATTCACTGCAAGCAGTTCTATGAAAAGAAAAGTTGTCAGGTGATGCTGCTACTTGTCTGAGGACCGTACTTTGTGAGACACTGGTGTATACATTATTCTTGCTGACTCTGATCTGGTAACACTTAATTCTATCTTTGTAAAAGTTTCTTTCATTTTACCAGGTAAACATATGGCAAACTGTAACAATAATATAAAAGTTATGAAAGCTTTTAGATATTTTAAAATTTCTGTTTTAGGAAGAACAAATATTCTGGGGATGGCATAATGATGTCCATGTATTTGATACAAAGACACAGACTTGGTTTCAACCAGAAATTAAAGTAAGTATTTTAAAAAGTTACCTTAATATTCATATATTCATAGATACATTTTAAATCTTTTTAAAAGTAAGTTATTTGGATTTAACAATTAGGTTTATAATCACATACAAAGTAGTTCTCTTGAATACTGTCACCAACATCATTTTTTAAAACATCATATATAGGTCTGGTTTGGTGGCACACACCTGTAATCCCAGCAACTCAGGAAGCTGAGGCAGGAGAATCTCAAGTTCAGGCCAGCCTGGGCAACTTAGGTGAGGCCCTATCTCAAAATTTAAAAATAGAAAAACAAAAACAGGGGTGGCTGGGGATGTAACTCAGAGGCAGAATGATCCTGTGTTCAATCCCTAGTGATACCAAAGAAAAAGAAAGAGAAAAAAACATATTTCTCCAGGTCAGATAAAATTTTCTAGAAAATAACTTTTAAAGAGTTGCTATCATTATTCTTTACCCACAAGTATCGTGTCCTGATTTAACAAAAGCTCTTTTAAAGAGTCTTTGTATAGCTGGGTGTGGTGGTGTACACCAGTAATCCCAGTAGCTCAGGAGGCTGAGGCAGGAAGATTGCAAGTTCAAAGCCAATCTCAGCAACTTACTGAGGTCCTGAGTAAGTTGGCAAGGCCCTGTTTCAAAATAAAAAATAGAAAAGGGCTGGGGATGAGGCTCAGTGGTTAAGGACCTGTGGGTTCAATCCCTAGTACAAAAAAAAAAACAACTTTGTATAACAAAGTCCATGATTTTAGGGTTGGGGACTTAGCTCAGTGGCAGAGCGCTTGCCTAGCATGCACAAGGCCTCGAGTTCGGTCCTCAACCCTGAAGAAAAAAAAAAAGTCCATGATTTTAAACACCAGTTTTAAATAAACCCCTATAATCAGAGTTACATACAATTATTGCGTGACCAAAATACATTATCCTTAATTTTTCATTTGGTAGTAACCGAACACAAATTTAGTTTATGCAATTTGGAGTGGCTCACACAATGGAAGAGCTACAAAGACCAGTGCCCCAGGAACTGAGTACGTTCCTCACCATCGTAACACTTTACACGTCTCTTTGTCTGCTTTTGCCTGCTGCTCTTTGTGTGCTTGTCTCACTACATCTACTGCAGACCAGCTAGGCCATTTAGGAGGGAATAGGCCCTGGCTACCCAAACAGTTCATGATATTGTACCCTCTCATCATCTGTATATTATTCTTACAGGAGGCCTCTGACTCTACCTGGGAAATGGCGCCCCTGTTACTAAGGAGATGATTGGCCATTTTGGGTCACATGTCAACCCCAGGGGGAGCAGGGTTCTGTGACTGATAAGCTCACAATACCCTGTTCTATCTAGGGTGAACAGAAAGGAATACCAAGTAGGCAAAACTAACATTGTCTTTTATACACATATGACTAAAATTCCTTACGGTCCAACTTTTGTTGATGAAAATGATGGGAAGTTCTATGCAAATACTAAGTGTTCTAGAGTTTGACCCTCTCTGCAATCTCTTTTTCCAGGCAATAAATTTCAGGTTTCCAGTGCTCTTCTGTTCTCTTCATCCCGTGTCTAATTATAGAACTGATAAGCAGTCAGTTTTTTATACTTGTCGATTGACTTTTACTTCAGTCAGCATTTGAATTTTAAGATTTGTGTTTTTTATTAATAGAGTAAGAGAGTTACCTCTGTTGAGTAATTTCATGTCAGCAGGTAGGTAGAGATAAATATTATTGAGTTTGAGTTTGCTAAAATTAATCCTAGATCTCTTTGAGGCCTCTTAACCTACTTCCTTAGAAAATAAGCAAGAGTCTGGAGCTTCTAGGAAGGGATGATAATAAAAGCTTTGTTTTGCTAGAAGGGCTAGGAACCATAGCTCTTAAATGGTTCTCTCTCGCTTACTTAAGTGTTGTATAGGTAAAATCTGAATTATTTCTTACCAAGTTGACACAGTTATTCAAGTTAAGCCTAAAAGGTCCAAAATTTATGATATTGATACAGCACTTAAATTTTCTTTGTCCACATTCAGTAGTCAGTGAACTGAAAATATTCATGAAGCATCTTGGGTAAGAAAGTAATCACTCCTTACATTTGCCTTCAATTTAGTATAACCTATAAGTTTTAGTAATAATGAACCTAATCTTATTTTAACAGCTACCAATTTGCCCAAATTGACATTATGGAAAAAATGTATTTTCACTTTTATAGATTTGGATTCAGTTGAAGGAGGGTCTCTTATCTAGTGATAGTCTCAGGATAATTTCTTTTCTTATAGGCTTTAGCATGACTTGGGGAAATTCATGAACACATGGAAATTATGCAGTTGATTCTTCCTTCAAATTTTCCTTCCTCTCTTCCTCTCTCCCTTTCCTTCCATCTGTTTTTCTTTCTTTCATGCTGAGAATTGAGCCCAAAGCCTTGCACATCCTAAGCACAGGCTATACCACTGAGCTATATCTCCAGCCCTTTTTCCTTCAAATTTTTTTCACCTACCCATCTCTCTTTTACCACCAATTGGGAACTTCTCTAAAGAAAAGGTCTGCTATTATTTATGCAAAGTAAAATATAGAGAAGTGTTATTTAGTGTTAAGAGTTGTAGGAAGCAATAAAGCTATGTTCGACAAGGCAGTAGTGAAGTTCTTGTGAATGTGAGGAGTTTGGGGAGCATATACCTTAGCCTCTAAAATCATTCCATTGTTCACTGCTCACTCCTAATTTTAACTGTGTGTGAGTGGGTGAGAGAAAATTTTTAAATTTGATTTTTTATATTTCAATCTAAACTTTGTGTGAAATTTAATTTTGTTT
This sequence comes from Aplodontia rufa, assembly GCA_004027875.1. Taxonomy (NCBI): domain Eukaryota; kingdom Metazoa; phylum Chordata; class Mammalia; order Rodentia; family Aplodontiidae; genus Aplodontia; species Aplodontia rufa. The sequence continues at coordinate 39,378 of PVKS010016933.1, forward strand.
AATAGTGTCTCACATTTAAGAAGAGCACTTTAAAAATCAAGGAGAGTAAATTTTATTCTCAAAAGTAGTATTTATCTATATTATTGTTTAGAATGAACTTTTCATTAGGGTTTTTAATTACATAGGTAATGACAATTTACAGATGAGGTATTTCTCATACTAAGCATAGGAATGTGACTGTATTACAGATGATTTAAGTCTTGTACTCTTCTAATCTTTGCTTGCAGGGTGGAGTTCCACCACAGCCACGAGCCGCGCATACATGTGCAGTTCTTGGAAATAAGGGTTATATCTTTGGCGGACGTGTTTTGGTTAGTGTTTTTAATGGAAATGGTATTTCTATGTGTAATGATTCTTATAAAAAATTTAGCCTCTGATTTTGTAGAACAATTTAATATTCAAATAATCTAGAAATTAAAATGACATTTAATAACTTATTTATCTTCTATTTTCAAAACAGGCCATATACAAGCAATCACAGATGATTATAAATCATATTTAATGAGGAAAATCCTTCTCTTCAGTGCAGTATCAGAAAAGTTTCATTTTTTATAATCTAAACCCTTTTAGTTTAAACCCATTTCTTCCTTTGCCCTTTGACAAATTAATTTGGAGTTCTGTATTAATTTTATTAATGCTTAGCATTATTTTCCAATATTTAAACTTCTGATGTTGAATAGGACAGAGGTAGTCTAATTTTAATTTAAACTTCTTTTAAAACTAACATTTTAGCCCATAAAAGATGTAAAACACTGTCCAATTTAATATACTTTCATTTTAGCAAACTAGGATGAATGACTTGCACTATCTAAACTTAGACACCTGGACTTGGTCTGGAAGGTAAGTTTCAAATCTAAGCATGTTTCAGTCTGTAGGGTATATGTGTGGCCATAATCCAAATTTGTATTCCTAAAATTTAACTGATTTTTTTTCAGATTTTATGACTAAGCAAGGAATATACAGATATAAATGGAATTTGTTAACTGAACTACATAAAATATGAAAATACGAAAGCTGAGCTGGGCACAGTGGCACATGCATGTAATTTCAGCAGTTTAGGAGGCTAAGGCAGGAGGATTGAAAGTTCAAAGCCACCCTCCGCAACTCAGTGAGACCCTAAGCTACTTAGCAAGACTCTGTCTCAAAATAAAAAATAAAAGGGCTTGGGATGTGACTCCGTGGTTAAGTGCCCCTGGGTTCAATCCCTGATACTGGAAAAAAAAAAAAAACCCAGAAAGAAACACACTAAGTGTCCCCCCCCCCCGCTTTATTTTTTAAAGAGAGGGAGGGACAGTGAAAGAGAGAGAATCAATTTTATTTTGTTTTTGATGTGTCTTTCGTTGCTCCAATACTTTGTTGTTGCATGTGGTGCTGGGATTCAAACCCATGACCTTGTACATGCCAGACAAACATGTGAACCACTGGGCCACCACTCCAGCCCCACTTCCTGAGCCACTGCTCCAACCCTACTGAGTATTCTTTGATCCTCATAGATTATCAAGGAAATGGAAATAAAAGTAAGTTTTCACTTACTGATAAAAATAATTATAATGACTAGGTAATGGATGTAACAACACAATTGGTAGTACAAATTGGCACAATTTTTCTGCGAGGTAGTCTGACAATATGTTTAACGTACAAAATGGAAATCCCAACTGCTTGGGAGGCTGAGGCAGGAGGATCACAAGTTTGAGGCTAGCCTGGACAACTCAATGAAACTCCTCTCTCAAAATAAAAAAGGCCAAGAAAGTAGCTCAGAGAGTGCTTTCTTCACATTTTCAAGGTACTAGGTTCAATCCCCAGTAACAGAAAAAAAAATACACACACACATAATTGCATGTATATAAATGTGTATGTATGCATGCATATATATGAAAATGTGTGTGTGTTTATATAATTTCTACTTTAATTCAGAATATCTCTAAGAGTAATGGCTATGGTATGTATGTGTGTGTGAATGTGTGTATACAGCTAAAGGTGTTGCAACATTATTAATAGAAGCCAAAATTGAGATCAGTCTTCATGTCTGTAAGCAGAGATTGTTTAAATCATGGTACATTTGCCCAAGTGGGCTGCTGTGCTTCCATTACCAAAGGAAGATATCAAATATATATATACACACACACATACATACACACACATACTTTTTAAAAAGAGCATCTTTCTTTCTTTCTTTGTTAAGAGAAAGGGACAGGGGGAGAGCGATAAGGGATCAATTTTATTTAGTTTTTCATGTGGCTTTGTTGCTCCAAGACCTCATTGTGTACGTGATGGTGGGGTTTGAACTTGCATACTTACTTGCGCATGCCAGGCACCCACTGCAACAGCTGAGCCACCGCTCCAGCCCCAGGAAAGTATATTTTACAGAAATATTCTACAGCATATTATTTGAGTGAAAAAGGTTACAGAACAGAATATATGATCCCATTGTGAATTTTAAATAATTGTATGTTAAAATCTTAAAAGATATATACCAAATTATTATTATTTCTTATTGCTGCAAGACAAGATTGTAAGATAATTCTTTTTAGAAAGTAATTTTGTGGTGCTGGAGCAGTGGCTCAGCAGTTAAGGGCTCTTGCCTGGCATGCGTGAGTCTGTGGGTTCAAACCCCAGCACGACTTGCACAACCAAGTGTCTGAGCAACGAAAGTCATATGAAAAACTAAATAAAAATTTATTCTTTCTCTGTCTTTCACTGTCCCTCTCTCTTTAAAAAAATAAAAATAAAAAGTAATTTTGTAGTTGTTAAATGTTTTATGATCTAAGTGTTTCTAATAATCAACAAAAACAACAAAAATATATCTATTTTGGAAAAAATAAAATAAATACTCCAAAAATGGCCCATATTACTATGGGGCATTCCAGAATGCTGAAGAATAGAGTCTTTGATCTCCTGGAATTAACTTTTTGTAAAAAGTTAAACAACAATGGGAGAAAACTTTTGCCTGCTACACCTCGGACAGAGGGCTAATATCCAGAATTTATAGGGAACTAAAGAAACTAAAGTCCAAACTCACAAATAATCCAGTCAATAAATGGGCTAAAGAACTCAAAAGGAACTTCTCTTCAGTAGAAGTCCAGAAAGCCCATAAATATATGAGAAAATGCTCTACATCATTAGCTATAAGGGAAATGCAAATCAAAACTTCAATGAGATACCACCTCACTCCTGTTAGAGTGGCAAAAATGAAGAATACAAACAACGACAGATGCTGGAGGGGTTGTGGGAAAAGAGAAACACTACTACACTGCTGGTGGGACTGCAAACTGGTTCAGCCACTATGGAAAGCAGTGTGGAGGATCCTCAGAAAATTAAGGATGGAACCACCTTACGACCCAGCTATCCCACTCCTGGATATTTTCCCAAAAGAGTTAGAATGAGCGTATTATAGTGACGTGGCTTCCTCAATGTTTATAGCAGCTCAATTTACTATAGCTAGACTATGGAACCAACCCAGATGCCCCTCACTCGAGGAGTGGATACAAAACTTTGGTACATATATACAATGGAATACTACTCGGCCATTAGAGAAGACAATATTATGGCTTTTGATATCAAATGGATGGAGATGGAAAGAATTATGCTTAGTGAAGTATCCCAATCCCAGAGACTCAAGTACCGAATGGTTTCTC
>PVKS010016934.1:0-43019 GCA_004027875.1 Aplodontia rufa
TGTGAGGTTTTGGGACCCTTCTCTAGTTGTCTAAGCTTTCTGCGAATGTCTGGGGCTAATGAATTGGACATGGAGAAAAAGAGTACCAGCTGGAGTTTCCAGGTCAAGGTTGGTGTATTTAGTCACTGCTTCGGTTAGACGGGCAAGGAAAAGGGCAGGATTTTCATCTGGACCTTGGGTAATCTCCCTGATTTTATCACAATTGACCTGGGTATGGGAATTTTTATTCATGCCTTCAAGGAGGCAGGTTACCATCTTACGGAGTCGAAGGACTCCAGGGTCTTGAAGCTGGTAGGTCCAGTTGCTGTCAGCAGTGGGGATGGCCACATCAGCTACTGGGTTGGTGTTGGGGTCTTGGGTGTGAAGGTTGTCAGCATGTTCCCTGGCTGCCTGCCAGATATGATCTTTTTCATCTGGCGTTAAAGTGGAGGTGAGGATGTAATAGACATCTTCCCAGGTGAGGAGATAGGACCGGGTGAGATGTAAAAATTCCTATTTACATCTAGTAGGGTTTTCAGGGAAGGATCCTAATTTTTCCTCAATTTGGGACATGTCAGACAGGGAAAAGGGAACATGAACCCAGACAGGGCCCTCAGTTCCTGCCACATCACGGGGAGAGGAAGCATATGTTAAGTTTGGGAGTTGTGGGTTTTGAGCGGGTACTTGGAGGGGAAGGAAGAGGAGGGGAGGGGGAGTGCCTTGGAGAGGGGCTGAGGGTGGAGATTGGGGTGGGCTAGGACAATTAGAGTATTGTGGGTATGGTAAGGGGGAGGTTCATCTGCAACTTCCGGGCAGAAGAGGAGGTGGTGAAGGAGGAGGTAGGAGGGTGTAGGTTTTTAGGGTTTTTAGGAAGTCCCCTATCTGTGAGGAGGAGTTGGGGAGCAGAGCAACGTTGACACAGAGAGGAATGGGAGTGAAGATAGAAAAAAACTGGAGATAAGGGATTTCAGACCATTTGCCATTTCAGTGTAGGAAGCTATCAAGGTCTGTTAGTATTCTTGGATCAAAGGTCCCAAATTTGGGCCTTTGAGTCTGGTTGTCTAATTTGTATTGTGGCCAAATTTGGGTGCTTAAGCGGATAATGTGCTTAGGCTCAAGGTCTGATTGAAAGTGAAGAGTTTTGATGTTTTTCAGAAGACAACTGAGGGGGGAGCCCCTAGGAATGGACTGTTTTGCTCCCATAATGGAGAGGTGAGATGGAGGTGACAGGAGAAAACAAAGCATCCTCTGTTTTCTCCTTGCCACCTGGTGGCAGTGCACCTGGAAGGAGTGGTCGTCCCTAACTCCGATCCCAAGGTGAGGACCCCCAGGGTCCAGAAATATGGGAGTTTCTAGCAGGGTACCTCTATGAGAATCCCGGAGTCCTACCTCTCTGGTGAGTTCATTAGGATGACCAGTGTTGCATGCAGGAACCAAAGGGAGAATGGATCTGTGATCTGGAGGTCTGGAAGAACAGCAAAAGTGAAGACAAGAATGAGGTTTCCAGAGGGTGACAATAAAGAACTCATAAAATCTCTTGCTCCAGTCGCTTAGCAATGAGGCTGCAAAAATCTCACCCCAGGAGGGGGTTGATTTCGGGTCGCGTTCCGGCTGCCGTTTAACTGTAGCAAACTTGGAGGGTGCTCTGAATCTCAAATCTTGTAGGAAAGGAAGTAAAGACAGAAAGATGAAGAATAAGGTAGACGTGGTGGGAAGAGGATGGGAGAGAGCCTAAAAGCCCCACCTTCCCATCCCAAGTTTCAGCACCAACTGATAGAAAAAGAGGCTGGAAAGGAGGGCACTGAAGCACAGAAAGAAAAGATCCAGACCTCAACAGATCAAGGAGATTTATTGCAATAGTTGCAGGGACACAATTTCCAAGCAGAAAATGGCCATCTGGCTTTCGGATAGGTGGTCTTTTATGGGCTGAATTGAGGGGTGGTAGATGGTCACCACAGGAATTTTCTGGTCAAGCTGTTTATTTTGGTAGAGTGGAGATCCTCTGAGAAGGGCCGAGTCTGTGAACTTCGAGTATGTGACCTTGGGTGTATAAGAGCCTGTAAACTGCAAAACAGTGATGGGGGTGGGGGGTTTTGCTGCCTGACTGAATGGCCTTTGGCACTCATCCATATCCATCAAAGCTGACTAAAACAGAAGTTGGTACCGAGGGTGGGGTCGTTGCTGTGACTAACCTGACCATGTGGTTCAGAAGCTTTTGGACCTTTTGGGAAGTTGTGGGAGGAATTTTAAGATGTTTAGCAGTACAAGCTGGAAAAGCTTTAGATTGTTGTAGAGTTTAATGGACAATTCTGGTGGGAACTCAGAAGACAGGAATGCTAATAGGACTGTGGATATTCAAGACGCTGTTCAAGAGGTTCCAGAGGAGAAGAAGCACACTACTGGAAAATGGATTAAAGGCCATTTGTGTTACGTTCTGGCTAAGGAGTTGTCCGCATTTTGCTCGTGTCCAGAGACGTTCCATGAGGCTGATTTTAAAGGTGATGGACTTCTTAATCTGGAGGAAGAAATTTCTAGGCAGCCTCATATTCAGGAGGTGGCATAGGTATTGCTGGTGGCTTTTAGCCAAGTTTACTGCAATAATCAGGAGCAGAAAGCATCACAGAAATATTTAAAATACTTGGACTTGAAAGGTGGGAGTAAAACTGGAACTACAGAAGTTGCAGCTGTTAAAGACATTACCACCACTAAAGAAATTCTGATGAAGGCTTTGCCCAGAAGCAAAAAGAAAGATGGCTTGAGGGCATCTCAGGAATTGGCAAGACCACACCCATCTCAGGCTCAAGGGAGTAATAATTCCTTTGAGAAGAGACCAGTGGGGCACAAGGGGGCCTAGGAAGGTTTTTCAACGTGCTCAGTCAGCCAGGCACTCAGAGGATGCTGCAGGCTTGGATACTGCTGGAGATGGTGGCAGACCCTGGTAGCAACCATGTGGTACTGGATTGCAGGGTGCTGGAGTTAGTTGGTCAGGGTTGAAAGGAAAAGAGGCTGAAAAGGAGGATGTGGGGTGCAGAAAGAAAGGATCCAGATCCCAACAGATCAAGAAGATTTATTGAAATAGTTGCACGGACACACTTTCCAAGTGGAAAATGGCTTTTTGGCTTTTGGATAGGTGGTCTTCTATGGACTGAATTGCGGGGGAATCACAGCAGGAATTTTATGGCTAAACTTTTTTTTTCAGTAGAGTGGGGATCCTCTGATAAGGATCTGAGACATTAGGTTTCCATAAAGGCTGAGTCTGTAAACTTCAAGTCTGTAAGCTTTGAAACAGTGAGCCAGGGGATTGCTGCCTGACTGAATGCCTTCTGGTAATTATTTTCCACATCCACCAAGGGTGGCTTCCAGTGAGATTTCAAAGGAAGGCCTGGGAGGCCAGGCAAAGTGCCCCAGGGTCAGAGCCCCAATGGGCAACCCCTGAGAGGGTGATGCACGGAGATGTGAGGAGGAAGCAGCAGTGGACACCCCCAGGATTTAGAAATGCCAGTACCATAGAACTACTGCTGAGGAAAACTGCAAGAATCCAGCAGAGGGGCTAGGGCAGTGGCTCAGAGGCTCAAGCACTTGCCTGGCACATGCAAGGACCTGGGTTCAAACCCTAGCACCACATACACAAATAAGTGTCAGAGAAACAAAGGCCAGATGAAAAAATAAATAAAGTTGATTTCCCCCCACCCTGCGCTCACTCTCTCTCTCTTCCTTTCTCTCTCTCTCTCTCTCTCTCTCTCTCTCTCTTTCCCTCTCTCTCTCTCTCCCCCCTATTAAAAAAGGAATCCAGGAGAGACAAGTCAATAGAGAGGTCATGTGGACTGCAACCAGCAAGGCCATAGGGGTGTAGCTATAGAAACCTTTTGTAGACAACATCGCAATAACATGTGCTCCAGATGCCAGACATGGAACTACAGGAATTATTTGCCTAGCTGGATTTCAAGCGTGCTTTGGTCGCATACCTCCTTTCTATGCCCCTATTTTATGAATGGAAATATATACTTTGTGCCCTTATATATTGGACATATGTAACTTGATTTGATTTGATTTTTCACAGGAGCTCACACTGACAGTTTGCCTTGAGTCTCAGTGGAGACTTTGGACTCGAACTTTTGGGCAGTTTTGGAACTGTTAAGACTAACGGGGACTTTTGGAAATGGATTAAATGTATTTTGTATTGTGAGATTGTTGTGAGCTTTGGTGGGGCAGGGGTGCAATGTTATGGGTTGGATGAAAGCCGTCTCCCAAAAGCTCACGTGAGACAATCCAGGAAAGGTGAGATAAAATGATTGGGTTATAATGCCCTTCACTCAATCAGTGAGCTAATCCCCTGATGGGGATTAACAGGTGTCTGTAGGCAGGTAGGGTGCGGCTGGGGAAGGTGGGTCATTGGGGGTGTGCCTCTAGGTAAATGTTCTGTATTTGGTGTGGAGTTTCTCTCTCTGCTCCCTGGAGCCATGCATTCCACCGTGATGTTCAGCCTCACCTCGAGCCCCAAGGAATGAAGCCAGCCTTCTGTGGAATAAGACCTCCGAAACCGTGAGGTCCTCAATTAACTAGTTCTCCTAAAACTGTTCTTGTCAGGTGTTTTAGTCACAGCAGCGAAAAGGCTGACTAAAACACGGATTAATCCACTATAAGAGGTTATAGTGCTCATAATCTAATCATTTCACCTCCTGCGTTAAATTGAGCTGGAGCTTTTGTGGGCCACCTCATATCCAAACCATAACATCGAGTATTTTTAAATTTTACCTTGTTTCAATTTGCTCTTTTAAGAGGTGTGGTCACACTGCAATACCCAGGATGACCCCAAAATCTGGGGCTCCAGCGAGCCGCCTGCCTCAGCCTCCCAAGTATTTGGGGCTACAAGCAAATGACATGGTGCTTGTGTATTTTTAGTCATTTTACTAAAACATTTGTGTCACTTGAAGACACCTTGCTACATCACCCTTAATTACATCAGCACCTATCTCAAAGTGGTCTCCTACAAAACCATAGTGTAATCATCACAACAAGATCATTTAACCTTGGGACAACACAGATTCCTACTATATGACCCCATGAAGCATTTTCTGATTGCCCCAATAACATACTTCACAGCTGCTTTCTAAAACCCCTCTTTCCAATTATGCTAAGTGAAGTATCCCAATCTCAAAGACTCAAGGGCCGAATGGTTTCTCACATCTGTGGAAGCTAGAGCACATCGGGAAGCAGGATGTTAGATGGCTAAGCTAATAATAACCTCAAATTGTATGATTCTCAACGCAACAGGGGGGTGATTGCCTAGGATACCTGGATACATTTGTTCTTGATTGTTTGACAATGTTTCCCCCTCAATTGTAACTCCATATTCATCTGATAAAAAATAAAATAATATAAAACCCCTCTTTCCTTTCCATTCGAAGGTCATGCATTGCATTTGTCTGTCAAATCTCTAGAACTCCTGACTTTTTGCCTTGCATGACAGTCTTGAAGATCCAGTACAGTTGTTTTGCACCAAGCCTCTCAAGCTGGATTTTTCTGATTGCTCCCTCACGATTAGATTCAGGTTAAACGTTTGGGGCAGGCACCTTGCATAGGATATATGCCCTCCTTCTGAGTGCATGAGATCAGGAGAATTTTTCTTTTTTGAGGAGATGTTTATTTCATCTCACTATTTGGAGGTTTCAGTCCATAGTCAGTTGGCCCAGTTGCTTTGAGGCCTGTGGCAAGGAAGGACACCATGGCAGGAAAGCATGGCAGAGGAAGCCCGTGCACCTTGTGGTGATTATCGTATGTGAGGTACATAGTAGGTACTCAACACATGGCACCTCCTTCACTTCTATAACGAGCTCTCTGTAAAGCTCAAGCTTCAGCAGGCATACTGTGGGCTGACCAGGTGAGGGGCCCAGGCCCCAGGCCCAGGGAATTCTGCAAAATCCCTCCAGCACAGGATCCTCGGGCTGATAGAACAACCTGCCATGTGACCACATTGGTCCTGGGCCCAGTGTCCCACTGGTTTCAGCCCCTCTTGGCCCTGAATCTGACCCCAAGCCAGCTAAGCTGGCCCCTCCACCGACACCGTGCCTGATCAGGAGATTCTTGATGTCAGTTTGTCCCATGACTAGTGATCTTAACTTTGACCAGTGTGCTGTTCCAGCTTACTCCATTGTGAAGGAACCAGCTTTCTTTTTGTATTTGGTAAAGAATCCAGGCTCTGGTACTACATGGAGAGAAAACAGATCAGTCATATGCCGGTTTGGTGGGTTGTGAGAATTATTTAACTACAAAGACATGGTTGTTATTAGTGAACCCGCACCTTGTTTTAGTGAACTATAACACCTCCAGTGAGCTGTGCAACATATATGTACACAGATTAATAAATGAATTTCAAGGACACCTATACAAAATAACCTCCACTCCTAACACTGCCAGAAATCTCCAATACTCCTGGGGTGTCCTTGTGTGATCTCAGCCTCCTTACCCTCCCTGACCCCGCCCCCCCCCCACCCCAAGCAAAGAGGAAACACGCATTCTTACTTTCATGATCATCCTTTGTTCAATGCTCTTTATGGCTTAAACATCCCATGTGTACATCCCACGTGAGCATAATATAGTTTGGTGTTGTCCGTTACTTACCTTGGTAGAATTGGCATCACAAATTATGTTCTTGTTGCTTGCTTCTTACATTCCACATGCGTATTTCAGTTTTGGACATGTGAATTTGAGACGTGTGTTAGACTTCCACGTCGAGATGGTGAGTAGGCAGAGATCGGACTCCGGGTGTGAGACAGGAAGATGGATGTATGAGTCATCGTGATATAAATGGCTTCTTTTTCAAGGTCCACTATGGAGTCAGAAATCACACCAGCTTTTATTTAAACATCGTAAGAGAAACATAACTTGAAAATGTTCACCTTTATCATTTTTTTCATGTTCAGTTCTAAGTATGTCCACGTTGCAGTGCAACCAATCTCCAGAATGTCTTCATTAACAAAGCTGAAACAGATACCCATTAAATGACAACTCTGAATTTACTCTGGCCCCAGGCTATGGAAATTCCCATTCCATTTTCTGATTCTATGATTTGACTCTTTCAGATACTTCATATCAGTGTAATCATATAGCATCTGTCCTTTTGTGAAGGAATCATTCTATACCAAAATGTCCTCCAAGGTTCCTCCATGTTGTGGCATGTGTAAGAATTTCCTTCCTTTTAAACACTAAATAAGGGGCAGGAGTGGTGGCTCAGTGCTTGGAGCACTTGCCTGGCATGCACGAGGACCTGGGTTGAAACTCCAGCACCATATACACAACTAAGTTGTTGGTGAAACAAAGGCCAGATGAAAAGACATATAAAATTGACTGTCTCTTTCTCTCTCACACTTTCTCCCTCCCTTAAAAAAAAGCACTACACCCATATCTTTCTCCTTACATGAGAATCAAATCAAAATGGATCAAGGAGCTAGGAATGAAACCAGCTACCTTGCAACTGATGGAAGACAAAATAGGTCCAACACTTCAGCGTTTGGGAGTAGGCAAAGACTTTTTCAACATGTCTCCTAACGTGAAGGAAGGAAAGTCAAAAATCAGTGATTGGGATGCCATAAAGCTAAAAAGCTTTTGCACCGCCAAGGAAATAATCAAGAGAGTCAAGAGATTTCCTACAGAATTGGAGAGAATCATGGGCTGTGATTCCTCTGACAGGGGCCTCATTTCCAAAATCTAAAAAATCCTCAAAAATCTCAACTACAAAAACACACACAACCCAATCAATAAACAGGCCAAAGAGCTAAACAGAAACTTCTCAACAGAGGACATTGATCAAGCCAATGAATACATGTTAAAGTGCTCTAAATCACTAGTAATCAGAGAAATGCAACTGAAAACTACATTAAGATATCACCTCACACCAGTCAGATTGGCAAAAATGAAGAAAATAAACAATAATAGATGCTGGAGGGGTCGTGGAGAGATAGGCACACTAGCACTCTGTTAGTGGAACTGCAGACTGGTACAGCCCCTCCGGAAAGCAGTGTGGATAATCCTCAAAAAACTAGGGAAGAGCCCACCGTATGATTCATCTTTTCCTGTCTTGGGTATTTATTTTTCCAGGGGATTTAGAATCAGCACACCACAATAACACAGCAAAATTGATGTTCATAACAGCTCAATTTACAATAGCTAAATTATGGAAACAACCCAGATGTCCCTCACTGGATGAATGGATCCAAAAACTGTGGTACATATATACCTTGGAATTTTACACAGCAATTATAAACAATGATATTCCAGCCTCGGAAGGTAAATGGATGGCTATGGAAGAAATGATGAGTAAAATCAGCATAACCCAGAGAACCAAGGGTCGAATGTCTTCCTCACTCATCTGTGGAGGCTAGAGCGAGACCCGGGCCATTGAGAAAGGAGGTCTATTATCATGTTTTAAATCCGGATATGGTGTAATGTCATACAACCTAAGGCATTTGTAGAGATGTATTGGGAAGTGGGGAAGGGATAAGTGTGGGTAATTGGGGGGGGGGCTCTTGGGGGTAAACCTAATTTTCAGAATTTGTATATATATATATATATATATATATATATTATTTCATTAGAAGCTTGTTTGATTGTTGAACAAGTAAATTTCTAAAAAAAAGCACTTAATAATATTCTGTTTTTGAGGCCAAATAATGTGCCATATTTTATTAATCTATTCATGCATCCATGTACACTTGGTTCATTTCCACCTCTTGGCTCTCTTGAACAATGCCACTATGAACATGGGGTGTACAAATATCTCTTTGTGAACCAACTTTCTATTCTTCTGGATGTTTACCCAGAAATGGAACTGCTGGATCATATGGTAACTCTTTCATTCTTGGAGGAATCGTACACACATGGGACATGTGTTTTTTTCTTATGTAGTAGTTGAGACATTTCACATTGCTACCAACATCTCATAAGGATTGCAATCTATCTACATCCTCGCCAACATCACACCAGTTTTTTGGAAGAAATAATTTCATTTTATTCTGTTCACTCTTTTTCCACTTGAATTTTACTTAATTTTAAATTGAAACTTAAAATGGTATATATTTACGGTGTACAACAAGATATTTTACAATAGGTATGCTTTGTGGAATAGTGAAATTGGGTACTAACAAATACATTATCTCACACATACATCTTTTTGTGGTAAGTACACTTAAAATCTCTTCCGTTAGCAATTTTCAAGTATATAGTACATGTTAATATTAATTATAGTCACTATGTTGCACAATAGATCTCTTGAACTTAATCCTCCTGTCTAACTGAAGTTTTGTATTCTTTCTAAAATGTGTTCATTAATGCATTATAGTTATACATAATAGTGGGCTTCATTTAAAAAAATCGTACAGGCATGGAACATAACTTAGTCTATTTGAGTCCCCAGTGCTTCCTATTTCCCTACCTTCCTCACTTCCCCTGTTCCCCATCCTCTACTGCACTGGTCTTCCTTCTACTTATTTTTTTTAATTTGAGCTTTTTAAACATACATAAAGGTGGAATTCACTGTGGTAAATTCAATCGATTTTTTTTGGGGGGGGGATGCTGAGGATCAAATTCAGGACTTTGTGCATTCAAGGCAAGCACTCTGCCACTGACCTACAATCCTAGCCTATGGCATTTTGTGTTCTTTGTTCAGCATCTCTCAATCCACCCTCCTGTCCCAGCCCCTGGTACCACTATTCTGCCCTCTGTCTGCTCTTTGACCATTTAAATTCTATGTACAGGAGAGATCATGAGTATTTGTCTTCCTGTGCCTGACTTACGTGACTTAACATAATGTTCTCCTGGTTCATACATGTTGTCATAAATGACAGGGTTTCCTTCTTTTTTAAGGCTGAATAGTATTTTATTTTGTGCACGTTTTCTTTATCCATTCATCCTTCCATGGGCATGTAAGATGAGTCCATGTCTTCACTGTTGTGAATAGTGCAGCAAAGGAACACAGATGTGCAGGTATCCCTTACATACTGATTTCATTCCCTTGTGATTTACACCTAGTAGTGGGATTGCTGAATCATGTGGTAGTTCTCCTTATAGGATTTAGGCAGCCTACATCACGTATTCTGTGATGACTGTAATTAATTACATTCCCACCCAGAGTATCAAGGGTTCCCTTTTCTCCATTCCCTTGCCAGTATTTGTAATCCTTTGTCTTTTTTTTCCCTTTTGGTACTTGGGATTGAACCCAGGACCTCGTGCATAGTAGGCAAGCACTGTACCACTGAGCTATGTCCCCAGCTCTTTTGTAAAATTTTATTTTGAGACAGGGTCTCAATAAATTGTTCAGGCTGTCCTGGAACTTGAAATCCTCCTGCCTCAGGCTCCGAAGCAGCTGGTATTATGGGCATGTGCCACGGTGTCCAGCTTTCTCTTCTTGTGTTAATAATAGTCCACTTGGACAAGTGCAGCGCGGCAGGTGACCAGCTAGCGCACCCTTCCAGCTGCCGGCCCCGCTGGGCTCCCCTCCAGGCCAGGTGGTGGTGGGCGGCGCCCAGCAAGTCTCCCGGGTGTTTGCGCGCTCCTGTGCGCCTACTCGGGCGCCCGCCCGACCGCTCGCCACCTGGGAGGGGCTTTGCGCTGCGGGCCAGCGGGGCTGCGCCCCGGAGCCTCCGCCACCGCCGCCCGGGTCTGCAAGCGCCAGGGTCCCCGCGGTCCAGGCAGTTGCAGCTTCCCGCCGGTCTGGGGCGGGGGGAACGAGAGCTTTGTATTTTGCATTGCTGCTTTGAGGCGGGTGGAGGGTGGAGGAAGCGCGGTGTCGCCCGGAACTCCGGGATGAACCATGTTGAGTCCTACCAACAGGGAGCAGACCCACCTGGTGAATTACGTGGACACTTACCTGGACTCCACAGAGTCTCTGCCTTTCGACCTGCAGAGAAACGTCTCGCCGATGCGGGAGATCCACGGGAAATACCAAGAAATCCTGAAAGAACTGGATGAATATTATGAGAAATTTAAACGAAAGACTGATGGTGCCCAGAAGCGGCGAGTGTTACACTGCACCCAGAGAGCCCTGATTCGGAGCCAGGAGCTGGGTGACAAAAAGATTCAGATTGTGAGTCGGATGGTGGAGCTGGTGGAGAACCGAAACAGACAAGTGGACAGTCATGTGGAACTCTTTGAGGCACATCAAGAGATCAATGACAATGGCTGGAGCTGTGGCTCAGCAGTTATGGCGCTTGCCTGGCATGCACGAGTACGCGAGTTCAAACCCCAGCACCAGGTACTCAAGGAAGTCTCAGAGCAACAAAAGCTGCATGAAAAACTAAATAAGAAATTGTTTCTCTCTTTCACTCTCTCTGTCACTGTCCCTCTCTCTTTTAAAAAAAAAAAGAGATCAATGACACCACTGGCAACAGCAGTAATGCTCGCCATGATAGGTCAAAGAATGAGACAATCACATAGTCAGAAAAGCTGAATAACAAGCGGTCCCGGCTTCAGCACAACAATGAGAATCGAGAGAACACATCTAATAATCATGACCATGATGGCATCACCTCAGGAAGACCCAAGGAGAAGAAAGCAAAGACTTCGAAGAAGAAGAAACGCTCCAAGGCTAAAAACAGAGAGAGAGGGAAGCATCATCCCCTGCAGACCTTCCCATCCACCCAAATGAGCCCGTGTACTGCCTGTGCAATCAAGCCTCCTATGGAGAGATGATAGGCTGCGACAACAGATGAATGCACCGTGGAGTGGTTCCACTTCTCACACGTGGGACTCAATCATAAACCAAAGGGCAAGTGGTGCTGTCCCAGTTGTGCAGGGGAAAATGCAAAAACAATGGACAAAGCACTGGAGAAATCCCAAAAAGAGAGAGCTTAGAACTTGTAGTTTGTGGACATTCCCTGGTAGTGAGAACAGAATCATGTGTATTCATGACATTGCTGCCTGTGCTGAGGTGTGAGGATTGTCAAATGTGTATTTTAAGGAGCCTTAGGAAAGGAGCCACTCCCTTCATGGGGATGGCAGTGATTCTCTTGGTCTTTGTTTTCACTGGTACACATGTGTAACCAGACAGTGGTCTGTGGATCAGCATTTTAGGAACTACAAATATAGGTTTGAATCAAACACTTAAGTGAGAGAACAAAAAAGAAAAAAAAAGCCATCTAATAAAGGGTCGGTGGTGCATGGCTATAATCCCAGCAACTTGGGAGGCTGAGGCAGGAGGCAAGTTCACAGTCAGTTTCAGCAACTTAGTGAGGCCCTAAGCAACTTAGAGAGACCCTGGATCAAAATAAAAATAAAAATATAAAAAGGGCGGGGGGGCATGCCTCAGTGGTTAAGCATACCTGGGTTCAATCCCTGGTACAAAATAAAGTTTTAAAAAGCCAGATAATAGGTATGAGGAGATACCTCATTGTGATTTCAATTTTCCTCTTCCTGATGAGTGATGCTGAGCATTTTTTCATATTACGTCTTGACCATCTGTATATGGTCTTTGGAGAAATGTTACCCAAGTCCTTCACCCATTTTTAATTGGGTAGTTTTGTTTGTATAGAGTTGTTTGTGTTCCTCACATATTTTGGATATCAGCCCCTTATCAGACGTATGTTTGTAACAATTTTTATTTTCTGTAAACTGTCCCTTCGCTTCGCTCACTGTTTGCTTGGCAGTGCAAAAGCTTTTGCCCTTCATGCTATCTCAGTCCACTTTTGCTTTTGTTGCTCATGCTTTTGGGGTCCCATCCAAAACTTCATTGCCCAAACCAATGGCATCGAGATTTCTCCTGTTTTTCTTCTAGTAGCTTTAGAGGTTTTGTTTGTTTGTTCATTTTTTTTTTAAGAGAGAGGGACAGGGGTGAGAGAGAATCCATTTTCTTTAGTTTTTTCCTGTGGCTTTCGCAGCTCGAACACTCTGTTGCGTACGTGGTGCTGGGGGTTTGAACTCACGTCCTCGCACATGCCAGGCAAGCGCCAGAACCATTGAGCCGCTGCTCCAGCTCAGCTTCATAGGTTTAAGGCTTTAGTCCATCTTAATTTTTTTTGGTAGTGTGGAACAAAGGTCGAATTTAATACTTCCAGAGATGGTTATCCAGTATCCCCGTATATTGAAAGGACTATCATTTCCCTTTCACGTGTTCTTAGCATCTTTGTCAAAAGTCAGTTGACCAGACAGATGTCTTATTCTTCTGTTTTCACATGGTTTCTTTTCTGTGTATACCTGTGTCCGAATTTCCTCGTTCATGAATAGCAGTCACATTGCATTAGAGCCCACTCTAGTCACCTCATTTGAAATTAATTGCTTGTTTTAAAAACCCCTATCTCCAAATATATTCACATCCTGAGATATTGGGAGTTAGGGGTTCAACATATGATTATTGGGCAAGGGTACCAGGAACAGACTGAGCAATAGGTTAAAAAAACACAAACAAATAATAAACTCTTCTTGACTTTCATGGGAAGTGAATAAGGAAGGAGAAAGATAGGTTCGAGATCCAGAGAAGGCAAATAGTCAAAAAAATTGAGTCTGATCTTCAGGTTTATTTTTGTTCTAGGGTGTCTGATAATTGCAAAAGTGGCAGCTGAAAGTCTGTGAAGAAGAGCAGAGGGCTGTAGGCGTGGCTTAGTGGTTACAGTGCTTGCCTGGCATGAGGGAGTGCGGGAGTTCAAACCCCAGCAGCACGTACACAGCGAAGTGTCCAAGGAATGAAAGTCATATGAAAAACTATATAAAGATTGCTTCTCTCTTCTCTCTCTCTCTCACTGTGCCCTCTTTAAAAAACAGAAGAGCAGAACTTTCATATTCTGAAGAGTGTTTGGACAAAAATTGGAATTCACAGTGTGCCAAGAAGGTTGGCCTGACACACTCCCGCATGTTTTGGTTTTACAGTCCAGGAGAACTACACGCTAGGAGTTAGAGAAATCCAAACTCTACCAGCCCTATAAGATACTACAGCCCAACTTCAAATCAATTGAATAAAAGGAATTCTAATTTTTAATACACAAAGATGCCTGCTAAAAGCAAAATAAGTCTTTTCTGAAGGAAGAAAACCTTCTAGATCTCAAAATATTTCTAAAGCTTGTCAAATTCGTGTTTAGCATTCAACACAAAGTTACTGGGTGAACAAGGAGAAAAGGTCACACCTTGGACACCCAAGGAGAACAACAGATAGCAGTAAACCTGAGAATCCAGAGAAAGGAGGTAGGAGAAACATATACTAAAAATCTGTGCATACAGGCTCTAGGAGAAGAGGCTGCCTATGTTCAAAAGGTGACTGGGCTGCATTGCTCTGGAAGCACTACAGTTGGTTCCACTCATTTGTCTTTTTTCTAGAGGCTTCCTGTATTGCTTGGCTCATTTCAGAGCCAACAGCCAGTGGTCCTAGTCCTCCCCACACTACCATCTCTCTGGCTCTTCTGCTGCCTACCTCTTCCACTTTTAAAGACCCTGATGATGACATTGAGCTAAATGATCCAGGTGCCAGCCAGGTTGCTTTCTTGGGAAGCCTCTCTCCCTGACCTGTGGATGTCCATATTTTTGCTGTGTCCTCACATGGCCTTTCTGTGCACGCATACTCCTGGTATTTTTTGGTCTAAGAGCAGCACCAGTTCTACTGGATTAGGGCTCCACACTCATCATCACATCATTCAACACTATCTTCTTCAGGGTCCCATCTGCAAATACACTGGGGATCAGGTCTTCAACATATGAATCTGGGAGTGGGTAGATACATTTCAGTGCATAATGCCATGTAACCAAACACTGTCACAGGTAGCAAGAATAAGCACATGAAATATTTTAATATCTATCACGTACTTTCTGCTGGCACATAGCCAGATCTGCAATCATAAATGCTTTGTGATTTTCTTATACAGTGTTCAAAAGGAGTCAAAATTTACTATAATATTTAAGAGTACTCCTTGGCATTGATAAAACTCCAGAAGGAAAACAAAGAAGGGATTACCATAAAAGGCAGAATAGCTGTTAGTTTTGGGGGGAAGGGGACAGTTTATTTCACTCACATGATATATATGGCCTCAGGTCCTCAGCCAGGCATTGAGCCTGCAAACCTTGGCACCTACATCAAACTTCATCTTGATTAATCTGCCAAAACACTGCCCTTGGTAATTCTAGGGTGCAGGGGTCTGGAGATTCCTCCTGACCATCTTTGCCAGTTTTTAAGACTCCTTAAAGTCGCTGGGCGTGATGCCACACCTGTAATCCTAGTGACTTAGGAGGCTGAAGCAGAAGGATCATAATTTTCAAGCCAGGTTCAGCAACTTAGTGAGACCCTAAGCAACTTAGGGAGACCCTCACACACACACACACACACACACACACACACACACACACACACACACAAATTGTAAAAAGGGCTGGGGATGTGGCATAGTGGTTAAGTACCACTGTGTTCAAATCTTTGTCCAAAGAAATAAAGAGTCTCAAAATCCCATATATAGTGGCTAGAGCAGTGGTTCAGCAGTTATAGCGCTTGCCTGGCATCCTCAAGGACCTGGGTTCAAACCCCAGCACTGCAAACACAAGTACGCATCAGATAAAACCCAGATGAAAGAATAAATAAAGTTGATTCGCTCTCTCCCTGCCTCCCTTCCTTTTAAAAACATCATGTACACAGAGGATACTTGTGTAGGGTTATTTGATGTCGGCAGGGCATCAAGGGCTCCCATTGGTCTACCTAACCTTGACAGTACTTCATTACGACTTTTTTCCCCACCACACGAGTATCTGCTCTATTCATCTTTCTTTTTTAAAAGTATAATAACTAATGCTAGTTCCTAGTTATTTTTGTTATATGATTACAGCAGTACCTCTCTGTTCTTTTTTAAAGAAAGTTGACTGATTTATTTTTATTTATTTACTTTCTTAAAGAGACGGTGGGGGGAGAGAGAGAGAGAATCACTTTTATTTATTTTTTCATCTGGCCATTGTTTCTCAGACACTTAGTTGTGTACGTGGTGCTAGGTTTCAAACCTGGGTCCCTGCACATGCCAGGCAAGTGCTCCAACTGCTGAGCTACTGCTCCAGCCCTTCTCCCTCCATGTTTTAATCAGCCTTTTCATTGCTGTCACTAAAAGACCTGATGCGGACAATTTTAGGAGGAAAAGTTTATTTGAGGGCTCATGGTTTCAGAGGTCTTAGTACATAGAAGGCTGGCTCCATTCCTTGGGGCTCAAGGTGAGGCAGGACATCATGGTAGAATAGTGTGGCAGAGGGAAAAAGGTCAAGCCATGGCTCCAGGAAGCAGAGGGAGAGACTCCACTCGCCACACACAAAGTATGTACCCCAAAGGCACGCCCCCAACAACCCATCTCCTCCAGCTACACTCTACCAGCCTACAGGGGTTCACTCAATGACTGAGTTAAGGCTCTCATGACCCAATCATTTCACCTCTGAGTCTTCCTGCATTGCCTCACACAAGCTGTTGGGGGACACCTTTCATCCAAACCGTAACATTCCGCCTGTGGTCCCCAAAAGCTCATGACAATCTAACAATGCAAAATACATTAGTTCATTTTCAAGAGTCCCCATTGTAGCAACAGTTCCAAGATTGATCACAGTTCAAGTCCTAAGTCCCCTCTGAGACTCAAAGGCAACTCACAGTGTGATCTTCTGTTAAAATATAAAGCAAATCAAATCAAGTTACATGTGTCCCATGCAAAAGCACATAGTAAATACTACCATTCATAAAAATCCAGGCATAGAAGGTGTGGGACCAAAAGCAAGACTGAAATCCATCTGGGCAAGCAATTCTTGTAGTTCCATGTCTGGCATGTGGAGCACATGGCATCCTGGTGTTCTCTCCAAAGGGCTAGTGTAGCTCCATCCCTATGGCCTTGCTGGTTGCAGTCCACACCGCCTCTCTGTTGCCCTGACTGTACTGGATTCCAGCACCTTCCCTGGGTAGACATTCCAAGGTTCTGGCATTTCCTAATCTTGGAGGTCTCCACTGAGGCCTCAGCTTCCTCCTCACTCCTCCATGCATTGCCCTTTCAGGGACTGCCCGCAGGGATCTGACCCTGTCGCAGCTTCCCTGGCCTCCCTGGCCTTCCTTTGACATCTTGGTGGAAGCCTCCATGACCCCCTAACTCCAGCATTCTGCTGTCTTGCAGAACCAGCAGCACATGGTTGCCACCAGGTCTGCCATCATCTCCAACAGTAGCCAAGCCTCCAGGGACCACAGCTGCAGCAGCCTCTACGTGCCTATCTGGCCGAGCATGTTGGAAATCCTTCTTAGGCCCCTTGTGCAAGAAGAGTGCCTCATCGGTCCCTTCTCAAAGGAATTCTTACTCCCTGGAGTCTGAGAAGGGTGTGTCCTTGCCAATTCCTGAGATGCCCTCAAGCCACCTTTATTTTTGCCTCTTGTTGCCCCCCACAGCATTCCGGGGCTGGCAGTGGGTGAAACGACCCGGGCCGACTGGGCCGTTTCGCGGGAGCCAGAACAGGACGGGTCGGGGTGGCGGGAACGAGGGGGCTAAGGACGGCGGACGGAACGAGGAACCTGAGCGGGACCTTCCTTCCCTTTTTGCGGGTCCCTTTCCTCCCAGCTGGGGGAGAACCAACTCAGTCTCGCGCGTGGATGGCACCTTGAAATTTCTCCCTTTATTTCTCCACACACATGGATTAATATAGCCGGAGCAGGCTGCTAAAGGACCAATGGTGAAGCGGCAGACTGACTTATCCCAGCCAATGAGCGACTGTTACGTTGGTGACATCGTCTATCACCGACCGGGAAGGTGCAGAGGGAGAGAGAGGAAGAGAGAGGAAGAAGCACTAATGCGCTAGCGCGTAGCCCGTCTTGCTCAGAGGGCACAAAATATGAAGGGGGAGGGAAGAGAAGTGCCATGGCGTCCCGTACAGCCATTTTTCTTTTGCACCGAGCTCAATAGCCTCTGGGTAAAGTCTTTAGAATTTCTTTAGTGGCAGTCAAGTCTTCAACAGCTGCAACTTCTTCAGACCCAGTTGTACCTGCACCTTTCAAGTCCAAGCTATTCAAATCTTTCTGCTCTGCTTTCTGCTCCTGATTATTGCAATAAACTTAGCTAAATGCCGCCGACAATACCCATGCCAGTGCCTGAATACAAGGCTGCCTGGAAATTTCTTCTGCCAGATTAAGAAGTCCATCACTTTTAAAATCAGCCTCACAGAAAGTCTCAGGATATGGGCAAGATACATTCTGCGTCCTCTTGGAGTTGAAGAATTAAACTGAAGGACACTGAGGCAAGCAGAGCAAACAGAGTTCATTTAAGAAAGCATAGAGAGAAAAGACTTCTCCAGGAGAAGGGAGTGTCAGACTTGAGAACTCAAAGAGTGGGTCAGGTCTGCCTCATCTTTCTGGTAGTCTCTCAAGATTCTCCCCCTTTGATTAATCATCACCCTCCTCCACCATGCCTGGAAGCAGGGCTCAGAAGCTCTGATCTGATCAAGTCATTTGTCCGGGGCCCACAAGCACCTTTATCAGCAGAGGAGGTACATGTGTCCAGAACACCTTTGTTAGCCAAGGGTTTTGTTAGGCAAGGGGAATTTGTAACAGTGGATGATCTTTACCCTCTTAAAAAAAATGAAAGAAGAAAAAAACGGGAAATTGGACCATTCCTTAGCTGCTTCAGACTGAGAGGGGGCAAAGTGGGGCTAGCAATTTGGTTTCCTTCTAAGAATGTTTGGGTCAACTAGGGGTCCACAGTAAGGGCCGTCTAGAGTGCTCGTGGGTGGCTCCATCTTCATCGTTGTTGGAGTTCAGCAGACGAACAAATCAGCTGAGCTAAGATATTAACAAAATTAATGTCAGAATGAAATCCACATGGAGCCTAAGAGAGGAAGGAATCAGTTAATTGAGATCCACTATTTGGCTCCTCAAAGACAAACAAGTATTGTGACTGGGAGTCTAGGGGTGTATAGAAAAGGAGGGACCTAATACTGTAAACTAAGCAACAGCAACTGGGATCTCAAATGACAGAGTTAGACATCACAGGGTGGAGGGGAATGGCTATTTCATTTATTACTTTAGGGTGTTGGAGGACTAGGCACCACTCTCCATTTACCTTTTGGACCCCTAAAATGTATGGCATGGATAGTTGCTGGGCACACAGCATGTAATTTTTATAAAGTCACAGGTGTCCGCTTGAGCTGCAGTTAAGATATAATGACTAAATAATCATCTTTTTAAATGACCACGCTTTGCTTTCTATCTATGGCTAAAACTCAGCTGAGATTTTCCAGGGTCATTCTTGGGGAACTTGTGAAAATTCTCTTGGCTCTTCTACCAGTTGTGACATCTTCCAGGGTAGATCAGGGTCTTGTTGACCATATGTGGCTTCACTTGGAAGCATCATGGACATCTCCATGTCCAATGACCTTCCTCTTTCGCAGCTTGCACACTAGGTGGCTTTCTGTTCTCTAAGGTCACTTGATCCCCCTGACCAGGATGTTATGTTACCCAGAGTTGCCAAGCTGTGATAGAAGATCTCCCTGAAAATTTGTATTGACGTGGAACTCTCTAAATATATATTTTAGAAAACCCTCCCTCCTTTACAGGAGTCTTCTTCTGAGATACTCCAATCCACATTTTAGGTTTCACCTGGTTCAGGGCTAAGGAATCTCTTTGTTTGAGTCTCTGCCTCAGTTCTGGCAGAGTGAAAGCCTACTGGAGACCCTTTTAGCCCTTGCCTTTCTCACCCTCCCTGGGGAACTACTGATGGAAGCTGTCTTGCAGATATGTGTGCTCCTTGTCTATGTAATCAATTACAACCTCCTGAATGTACAAATTGCTGAGTTTTCTGCTCCATAACACCAGAAAGGCAATGTCATGCCATGGTCTAAATGCTGCAGCGCTGATTAAATCTGTTTTCCTGAACACTTGTCTGGTGTCTGAGCCTCCTTTGTTCATCTTGGCGACCCCAGCTGGGACTGTGGACCTGAAGATGGCTTTTCTGCCTCTTTGTCTCCGGAGACCAGCCTCACCTGTGTGCTGAAGGTTTCAACTTCCCCTCGGTGCTCCACAGGCGACTTTGTCTGTAGGGGAAGCAATACTTTTGGCTCCTTGAAGTGGCAGCCCTGAAGCACAGCAGAACCCATGAGGTGCAAGAACCAGGAATAGGGAACTAGGAGCACCACCCAGCTGAACAGGTAAGGGCCCAGGTCCTAATGGTAGGCTACCTGACTTCCCATTTTGAGTCCTAAGCAGGTAGAAGAGAGGCTTGATCAACTCTGTGGGCCCCTGAGTAATCTCCAAGAGGAACTGGAGCTGAAAAAGACCTGGGGAGTCACCCGAGTAGTCTCTCTTCAGGGTCAGTGAGCAGAGGGAAACCATGACTCCTTCTCTGATTTTGGAATTTTGGAATTGGGGCAGTATAGAAATTTTGTTCCTCACTTTTACACTGCTGGTGGGACTGCAAACTAGTTCAGCCACTATGGAAAGCAGTATGGACAATCCTCAAAAAATTAAGGAAGGAAACACCTTATGACCCAGCTATCCCACTTCTGGGTGTTTTCCCAAAAGTATTAGAATCAGCATATCATAGTGATATGACTTCATCAATGTTTATAGCAGCTCAACTTACTATAGCTAGATTATAACCAACCCAGATGCCCCTCACTCGACGAGTGGATACAAAAACTTTGGTACATATACACAATGGAATACTACTCGGCCATTAGAGAAGACGATATTATGGCTTTTGCAACCAAATGGATGGAGATGGAAAGAATTATGCTAAGTGAAGTATCCCAATCACAGAGACTCAAGGGCCGAATGGTGTCTCTCATCTGCGGAAGCTAGAATACATGGGGAAGCAGTATGTTAGACAGCTAAGCTAACAATATCTTCGAATTGTATGATTCTCAACGCAACAGCGAGATAAATCCCTAGCATACTTGGAGGCCTAGGGAGGGGGATGGGGGGTAGAGTATAGGAAGAACTCCTAGGAGCCTGGAGAATGGGAATATGGGGGAATCATCTTAGAAGGAGATCGCTGTCCTCCACAAGATATCCATTCAACTCAGGAGTTCTTCTGGGGGAAACAGCAACAGGGGGAATCCAAACTGAGCATCCATGATATGGCATTAGCCCTGGATAACTAAGTATATATACAATGGTTCTTGAATGTTTCATAATGTTTCCCCCTCAATTGTATCTCTATATCCACCTCATAAATAAAAAAAAGAAATCTTGTTCTGACCAAATCTTTATAAAATTATGTAAAAGTGAGCAACGCCAAGGCAGAATGGAAAGTGGGAGGCACAGAGTGTAAACTTATTCCTTTAGAGTACATGTTAAAAACTTTAAGAAAGGTTTAAATTGCACGTGTGGGACAAAAGCACACCCAACCGAAGTTACATGCTTCCTATGCATTGAAATGGCCAAACTTTGGTATGGAACGGCTGTCACTATCAGGGACTCCTTTGTGTGTGTGTGGGGGGGGGGCATCAGTGTCAAACCCCCCACAAAAGAGGAAAATGATGTTTTAAAATTTTGAGTAGATGCAGAATTGACTACAAAGTTATTTGTGGAACCACAGCTTTGTGGTACAAAGTCCAAATGAGTTACCTAATCCACGGTTCCATGAAGTTTAAGTCATAATATAAAAATCTATGATAGGTTCATTTTTAGTTTTTAAAGGGTTAAGTTTAATAGAGACTATAGAACATATCCATAGCTATTATTTCCTACCAGTGGGGATCTAAGACAATTAAGAAGCTATAAAATTTGTTTCCTGTCTGTTTTGTGTTGTGTACACACCAGTTGGCTTATAGGTGAGTACTCATAAATTTAATAAATCGATGCAAATGCCTTTTAGTTCATGTGACTTAAATAATCTTTAACAAAAAGGTGAGAGTAAAGGTAACTTTGAAATTGCTAACTTACATATGACCATATTACTAAAAGTTTGTCCTGAAAAAAAGAATGTCTATTTAAAAAATGCCTCGATGGCAAAACTGCAGCAAGGGCTATATTTAAACATGAAGTGAAGTGTTGTTATGGCTAGCCAATTAAAGTGCTTGTTTCCATAAAATGTTGAGAAAAGTAATTGCTCCTAGATTTCTCTTTTCTCTTTCTCTTCAGCAGGGAAACTAAGTCTTCATCTTTGTGGATCACCTAAAGTTAACAGCTAAAAATGAGTAACTTAGATTTAACATAATTAAGATTAACCTTAATGAGTTTGTTAAAGAGGACATCTGCTTAATTTACGAGGTTAAAATACTAACACATCAATTGTTAATACAAATTCAAGTACTCTAGGTTTCTTGGATTCTATAAGTTGATATATATCTAAATACATACATATGTATCTGGGTTTGTTAGATGTGCTTTAAATAATTGATTTTAAGGAATGGTTTAAAATTGCTTTGTTCTGGGTCTTTACTAGTAACAAGGTTATTAAAAGTTAAAATTGTAACAGATATAATTGGACATGTCAAGAGCACAAAAAGTTTCCTCTGTGCTTCAGTTAAAGTACTATAAATAATGAAGTATTTGATCCTATTGAAAGGAGCAATTAAAAGTTCAGACATTTTGTAAGGATTGCTTCAGAATGTAAATTTTAAAAACGGATCAGCAGGTCGAAGATAAAAAGTTAGGAGCTGGAATGGTGGCTCGGTGGTTACAGCACTTGCTTGGCATGTGCATGGACACTGATTCAAACCCCAGCACCACGTACACATGGAAGTGTTGGTGCAATGGAGGCCTCATGAAAAACTAAATAAAATTGATTCTCTCTTTGTCTCTCACTCTCTCTCTCACTGTCCTTCTCTCTTAAAAAAAGATAAGAAAGTTATAGGTATGGAAATATATTTTAGTATGGGGATTTTAGAGATGAAAGAAATGTTTCTGAAAAAATTATTTTGTATGCTAAGACAAATAAGCTATAGGTGTCTGAGTAAGCTGCAAAAGGTTTGTGGAGAGGAAATCTCAAAAGTATGTGTGTAGGGGCTGGAGCGGTGGCTCAGCGGTTTTGGCGCTGGCCTGGCAAGCACGAGGACCCGGGTTCAAACCCCAGCACCACGTACACAACTAAGTGTTGGAGCAACTAAGGCCATGTGAAAACCTACATAAAGTCGTTTCTCTCTTTGTCTGTCTCTCTCACTGTCCCACTCTCTCTTAAAATAAAGTATATGTGTATGGTTTAATTAACTGTGACTAGCACAGTCAGTTAAAGTTATTTAAGGCTTTTCCTAAGGTTCAATGCTGATAAACTGCCATAGATTAGAATCTGATGTGAAGGTAACAAAAGTTTCTTAAAACACTGATCTGCTGTTATCTATCAAGGTAATATCCTTGTGTCTGTTAGCCTTTATTACTTAGGAATCTAAGTCTTTTTTATAATTTATATTTTTTTATTTCTTCGACATAATCTCACATATTGGAGGGAATTGTTGCTACATATTCATACATAGATGGGTATTGACAAAGCACGTTAAGGCGGATCCTAGTCCAGGATCGCCCCCCTTTGACCATTCCCTGCCCCCATGTCTCCCCTGCTTTACCCCAAAGATAGAGATAGAAATAAGCATATACATGTGTATTGATTTTTGAATTTTCTGATTCTCTCTGCCCGCCTATGTCTTAAAATTAGGGTATGTATATTTATTTTAACGTCTTTAAAATAATTGCTTCATAACTGGTTGGCTAAAAATCTGTGTTTTAAGTTACTGCAATATGGTTCACATCCAAAAATACACATATAATCAGAAATATGTATAATCTGAAGATCATACTAATATAAACCTTATCTAACATTATGTAAAGGTTTATATAGGTTTATGAGGTGACCAATGCATGCTTTCTCTTGTACATGGTATCAACTATAAAAGGCCTTATGGCCCCTAAAAGACCTGGCTTATCTGTTTGTCTTGACTATGCCAATTTCTGATCATTAACACTGTTTCCTAAATGTATAATATTTAAAATTATCCTTTGATCTTTGATAGTATTGGTAATCTATGGCAACCTATGATTATTGATATCTTACATTATGAATTCTAAATTTTACTTAAAATTTAATCTTAAACCTAATTAATGTAAAAGTGTCTGTGTAATGCTGACTTCTCTGCATACTAGATGTATTTGTTTTTTTTTCTTTTTCCAAGAATATGAGCCTTTTAAAATGTAAAGCTTAAGAAAATATTTTCTCAAATTGCCAAACTGTAGTCTCCTTCAAATTTGTGTAAGAATAACCAATTCTGTTGGCATTTGGGTCATCTGGTATTTTGAGACTAGATAAAGATAATCTATTATCAATAATTTATGTATGAAATTTTATGTTACTCTTTACACTAAAATGGGAGTCTAAATGGGTTTCTAAAAGGTGATAGGGGGAGTCTAATTTAAGAGCTCTCTTCTTTTTTCTGTCTGATTCACATTTCTGATGTAGTGTTGTATTGGGTTAACTTATAAAATGAGATTTTAAGGACACAAAGATCAGCTCCAAAGGAAAACTCTGTAAACTAAGATTTTGTTATATGCCCATTCTTGCATGACATAAGACTCAGGTTTCCCACCTTACTCCATGTTATGATGATTCAGAAGTGGACTAAAACTTATTTAGAGTCAGGTACAAAGGAGAGGTTCTTGTTATAGAGCTTTGTATAATTTAAAAATAAATGAGGAACATAATATAACTAAGTGAAGGTTGGATAATAGGGAAATTATTTCCCCTGACTCATGGCTATTATAGAAGCCAAATATGATTTGCTCTTTGTTCATTCCATTCTATATTTTCCTTATAAAATGTAATCACTGTTGTCTGGATGGTTTACAGAATTATAGCTTATATAATAATAACCTGAGCAAATTTGAGATGATAAATTGTCGTGTATAGGGCAAACAGGATAAAAGGTTAACTTCGAGCACTAGTATTAACCCCAATTTAAATAAAAAGGGCAAAAAACTATGCAATTACAAACATTAGAGTTACAAGCAGTACTTAGGTACACAATGGCTACAACGCTTGCCGAGCATGCGTGAGGACATGGTTTCAAATCCCAGCACCACGTACACAACAAAGTGTTTGAGCAACGAAAACCATATTAAAAAAAACCAAAATTGATTCTCTCTCTCTCTCTCTCTGTCTCTCTCTGTGTCCCTCTCTCTTAAAACAAAAACAAAAGAAAACAAAATAAAAACCTAGTACTCCTACTTTAGGATTGGTAAAACTGGCCTGCTGGATGATTGATAGATGTCGAGCGAGCTGCAGGAAGGCTGCTTCTCCTTTGTCTCCATGACAGGATGAAAAAACTCCTGGACAGCTCCATCGCTGCGAGGTGTGTTTAGGGGAAAAGCATCACCGGAACACAGCACTACAGCACTAGTTAGGGGAGATTTTTGGAGGAGCAGAGACTTCAGTGCAGCAAGTGGAAAAGAGGGATTGTATCCATCCCAGGTGGGACACAGCAGCCATGACCGCCATTGCTCCCAATCAACAAGGGAGTGGAGGAGGAGCTGAACCAGAAGGTGTGATCTGATCTGCTGCAGAGAAGCTGAGTTCTATGAGGAACCATGCATTGATCTCAACTGGAGACACCCCTACTGCACCTTCACTGTGTAAGGGGAGAACAATGTCTCTCAGCTGCCTGCAAGAGTGAGAATCAGGAGTCTTCTTGAACAGACTGTCCGGCAGGAGGGAGTCCACAGTTCAGAGCAGGTTACTCACACTTCCTCCAGGAGCCAGCTATGGTTCAGAGGCTGAATTCGAAAGAGGAGGCATGGGACAGGCCCAGTCTTCACTTAGCTCAGAGGGATTCAGGTCAGTGGAGGGCAAGGGAGCCTTGCTCAGCCATGTCCACCCCTACCCGCAGCCGGAAGGCTCATGTGAAAAGTTCAGGTGGGACAGGAGCAAGAATGAGACCAGAGTCTGAACTCAGAAAACCTGGAGGCACTGTGAGTGTAATTAGTAGAGGGAACACTGATGTGCATTGAATCCCCTGCCCTAATATCCAGGAGTCTCCTGAGTTTCAGATCCCCTCATGGCAGTTGTTACTCTGATCTCTTCTGGAAAGTCTCAGCACAAAAAGCCCGGGAGACCGAGCTAGACAGCCAGTCATCTACTTGAGATCACATCATTCCCGACAGAGAGAAACCACTAACAAATTCAGGAGGACAGCGAACATCTGCTCCCAATGCAGAGAGACAACCTCAAGGAACATAATTTCCATTTTTCTTTAAGAACCTTTATTTTTTTCCTGTTTTTGACGTGTATTTATGTGCCTTCTGGAGAAATTGATTGGTTCATGGACACATAAACATACTAGCTTTTTGTTGTTTTATTCCTTTGTTCATGTTTTGTTTTGTTTGGTTTTGATTTTCTGGACTTTTTCCCTGCCCCCCCCCCTTTTCTTCTTACCTTTTCCTTCTTCTCTCTGTACTCCCTTCATTCCTGAGCATTTTCTTCAATGTAAATGTTTATCCTTGTCGTGCCTACTAAGGGTTAGTATTTTGATCAGCACATTTAATATTTGAATTGTATTTCCCACAGTTTCAAAGCTTTCCTCTACTTGCTTCTCCCGTTTCTGATTATATCAACCAAATTCTATTAATATCTCCTTCACCCTTCCTCTACTTTGGTATTTCTGTCTCTTCTCCTTCTGTGTTTTGTATTTTGCACCAGCATATCCTTTACCTCCTCTACCTTGTTTCTGTTCATGCTCATATATTACAACCTCCTCTCTAACTTCCTCTTACATTCACTTCTCTCACAGGATTGTAATTTGTTTATACCATTCGGTCCCCCATCATTAATGCTGTGTAACCACTACTGCTGTGAATGCCAAACTCAAAAACTATTGCAAGCTTTGAAGCCTGACATAGTTGATAGCTAAATGCTATAAGACAGAAGTAATGGCTGGCAATATCATTTGCTTCATAGGTGGAATTTATTGTATGTATTGGTTGTTCATATTGATGATCACCTGTTATCTCATGAGGAGCTGGAAATCTTAAGGGACACAAAAAGTTCAGAGGTTAGGGATTTGACTTCTGAACTCAATTTTCTGGACAATAGTCCAACCCAAGTAAGGGACAGGACAAAACTCCCAATCCAGAAGCTAAGACCCAAACAGGAACAACCAAAAAGACATCTCAGACCAAGAATTCACTTCAATTTAAGCAGCAAGAAGAAACCCACTCACAGATGACACGAGCCGTAACCCTACCCAGGCAGGCACAGTGGACACCCCTAATGACCCCACAGCCAGACACCTCTCAGCCATCATGCCCACCTAACAGGTCCAGATATATTAGGCCCATCTCACCACCAAGGATCCCAGGTCCCCATGCACCACATAGGTTGGTCAGTTGCAGCCCATCCCACCACTCTGGGACCCTAACACTTAGCTGCAACAACACAGAGGCCTGCCCAGCAACCCCACCTGGTACCAAGTCTGAGTCCTGGATCCTAGATCCAAATGGTGCAAAAAAACAAGGCTCTGAGCAACAACACCTTTCTAGGAGGGAAAAACATGGTGCCCACGTCAACAGTGATCCCCGGCACTCCTGAGGAAAAGTTGGCACTGCAGAAACTGGACGTGGTCACAAACGGTAGAAATAGTCCCAGTCTGTGTGCGGGAAATCTCTCTCAATATGTTGTCTACAGGAGACACACCTCACGCTCAGAAACAGACACAGACTGAAGGTGAAAAGTTGGCAAAATGTCTACCAGGCCTGTGGTCTAAAAAAGCAAGCTGGTGTTGTGATCCTAATATCTGACAGAGTTAATTTCGATCAAAAACTAGTCAGAAAGGATGAAGATGGGAACTACATCATACTAAAAGGGACAATTCATCAAGAAGACATAACAATGATTAACATTTTTGCCCCCAATTACAACCCTCCAAATATATGGAAAAAACACTCAAGGACATTAAGCTCCTCATTGATCTCAACACAATAATACTGGGGGACTTCAATATGCCATTCTCAACATTAGACAGATCATTAAAACAAAAAAATCAACAAAGATATCTCCAATCTGAACAATGCTATTAATCAATTGGGCTTAACAGATATCTACAGAATATTCCATCCTAAATCGGCTGAATTTACCTTCTTCTCAGCAGCTCACAGATCCCTCTCTAAAATAGACCATATCCTAGTCCACAGAGCTAACCTTAACAAATACAAGAATGTGGATGTAGTCCCATGTACCCTGTCAGACCACAATGCTACGATCTTAGCAATCAACAACAGGAAAAACAACAGAATGTACTCAAATAGTTGGAAATTGAGTAATACCCTATTAAACGAAGAAAGGATAAAGAAGGTAATGAGATCAGAAATCAAAAAATTCTTGGAAATGAATGAAAATGATGAAACAACATATCAAAATCTCTGGGATAGTATGAAAGCATTCTTAAGAGGTAAATTTATAGCACTGAGTGCATTCATCAAAAATCAGGAAAGAGTCCAAATAAATAGTATGATGATCCAACTCAAACTCCTGCAAAAAGAGGTACAATCCAATCCCAAAGCCAATAGAACACAGGAAATAACAAAAATCAGAGCTGAAAACAATGAAACTGAGAACAAAGAAACAATATAAATTACCAATAAAACAAAAAATTTGTTCTTTGACAAAATAAACAAGATCGACAGACTCCTTGCCAACCTCACCAAAAAGAAGAATGAAGTGAAGAAAATCAACAGCGTCAAAGACAAAAACTGAGATATCGCCACAGATTCAACCAAAATTCAAAAGATTACCAGCATTTATTTTGAAAATTTATAATCTGCCAAGTTTGATAATCTGGACAATATGGACTGATACATGGCCACTTAACGACATCCCCATTTTAACACTGGTGGAGATTCAAAACCTAAACCAACCTATCTCAGCTAGAGAAATTGAAACAGCAATCAAGGGCCTTCCAAAACAAGAAAAGGCCAGGAGCAGATGGATATAATGCAGAATTTTACCAAATTTTCACAGAATGAAAACAGACCCTCTACAAGTTTTTCCATGAAAGTGAAAGATTTGGGACACTCCCAGAACACTTTTTATGAAGCAAATGTAACACTGATACCAAAACCAAAGAAAAATACATCAAGAAAAGAAAACTACAGACCAATTTCCCTGATGAACATAGATGCAAAATTCCTTAATAAAATTCTAGCTCATCGGATCCAAAAGTACATTAAAAAGATAATACATCATGATCAAGTGGGCTTCATTCCAGGAAAACAGGGCTGGTTCAACATATGCAAATCAATAAATGGAATTCACCACTTAAACAGAATTAAAATAAAAATCATGTAATCATCTCAAGTGATACAGAGAAGGCCTTTGATGAAATCCAACACCCTTTTATGCTCAAAAGCCTGGAGAAGACAGGAGTTAAGGGAAGATACTTTAACTATATAAGGTCCATTTACGACAGACCCATAGCCAACATTATGCTCAATGGACAAAGACTGAAAGCATTTCCGCTGAATTCAGGAACAAGACAAGGTTGTCCACTTTCACCACTCTTACTCAATATAGTCCTTGAAACCCTTCCCAGAGCTTTCAGACAAGAGAAGGAAATCAAAGGAATTTGAATAGGAAAAGAGGAAGTCAAGTTGTCTCTATTTGCTGAAGACATGATCCTATACCTAGAAGACCCAATAAGCTCAACCAGAAGACTCCTGGAACTCATAAGCGATTCCAGCAAAGTGGCTGGCTATAAGATCAACCCCAATAAATCATTAGCTTTCCTTTACTCCAGCAACAAGTCCACGGAAGAAGAAATCAAGAAATCTGCCCCATTCACCAACTTCGAAAAAATAAAATAAAATACGTGGTCATAAATCTTACAAAGGATATTAAGGACTTCTACAAAAAAAAAGTATCGAATATTAAAAAAATAAATTGCGGAAGATCTGAGTAGATGGAAAAACATTCCATAGTCATGGTTATGCAGAATTACTATAATCAAAATGAGCATCCTAAGCAAAGCCCTATACAAATTTAATGCAATCCCCATCAAGATACCAATGTCATTCTTCACGGACATAGAAAAAGCAACGCTGAGGTTGGTATGGGAAAACAGAAGACCCAGAATAGGCAAAACATTACTCAGCAAAAAGGAGGAGGCAGGAGGCATCTCAATTCCTGATGTGAAATTATACTACAAGGCTACAGTAACAAAAGCAGCATGGTATTGGTACCAAAACAGAATGGAAGACCAGTGGAATAGAATAGAGGATTCTGAGACAACCCCCTCATACCTTTACCTATCTGATATTTAATAAAGGGGGCAAAATCATGGTGTGGAAGAAAGATAACCTGTTCAACAAATGGTGCTGGACAAATTGGACAGCCATATGTAGACAACAGAAATTGGATCCTTACCTTTCACCATGCACAAAAACTAAATCAAAATTGTTCAAAGACCTGGATATTAAACCTGCAACTTTACAATTCCTTGAAAAAGGAATAGGATCGACACTACGTGACATAAGGGTCAGCACCGCCTTCCTTAACAAGACTCCCATGGCACAAGCAGTAACATCAAGAATAAATGAATGGGCTGCAGTTAAACTAAAAAGCTTTTGCACAGCTAAAGATTTAGTCAAGAGTGTCAAGAAGATTCTACAGAATGGGAGAAAACCTTTGCCTGCTACACCTTGGACACAGGGCTAATATCCAGACTATACAAATAACTAAAAAACTTAAACACCGAAATCGCAAATAATCCAATCAATAATTGGGCTACGGAACTAGAAAGAAACATCTCAGTGGAAGAAGTACAAAAAGCCCATAAATATATGACAAAAAGCTCTATATCACCAGCAATTGGAGAAATACATTTCAAAACTAAACTGAGATTCCACTGCACTCCACACAGAGTGGGAAAAATGAAGAATAGGAAAAATGACAGATGCTAGAGATGCTGGGGTAAAAGAGCAACACTGTCACACTGCTGGTAGGACTGCAAACTGGCTCAGCCACTCTGGAAAGCAGTGTGGAGACTCCTCAAAACTTTAGGGCTGGAACCACCTTGTAACCCAGCTATCCCACTCCTGGATATCTTCCCAAAAGAGTTAGAATCATCAGCATATTATAGAGATACAGCTTCATCAATGCTTATAGCAGCTCAATTTCCTGTAGCTAAATTGTGGAACCAAACCAGATGTCCCTCACTTGATGAGTGATTCAAAAACTCTGGTACATATATACAATGGAATACTACTCAGCTATTAGAGAAAACAATCTTATCGCATTTGCAGCCAAATGGATGAAGATGGAAAAATTATAAGTGTAATATCCCAAACACAGAGACTCAAGGGCTCATTTGTGGAAGCTAGAATACAACTGGATACACTATGATTGATGGCTTAGCTAAGAATAACCTCAACATGTATGAATTTTTACACAAAGTGGGGGAATCTGGCCTAGGAAGCTGGGAGACGTGCGGAGGGGTGCAGGGTGGGGTGGAGGGAATAGGAAAGATATCAGGGAGACCGGAGGGAGTGAATATGGGGGAATCAACTCAGAGGGAAGCATCCAACTTCCATGAGAAGTCCGTTTAATACGGGGGTTTAATAGGGGGAAACACAGAACCATGGGGAACTTAAGGGGGGAAACCATGGAATGGCTTCAGCCCTGCCTTGCTCGGTGTATATACATTTGTGCCACGATTATTTGACAATGATTTCCTCCTAATTGTAACCTCATATTTAACGGGAAAAAAAGCCATAATCAAGTAGGCTTCATTCTAGGTATGCAAGGCTGGTTCAGTGTGTACAACTCAATAAATGTGATTCATCCCTTGGAAAGAATTAAGGACAAAATCCATGTGATCTTCTCAATTGATGCAGAAAAGGTGTTCAATGAAATCCAACACCCATTTATGCTCAAAACCCTAGAGAGGATAGGGATCAAAGGAACATATCTTAACAATGTAAAGGGCATTTGTGACAAACACTCAGCTAGTATAACACTAATTGGAGAAAAGCTGGAAGCATATCCACTACATTTGGAAACAATACAAGACTGTACACTCTCACCACTTTTATTCAATATAGTAGTTCTCAAGACCATAGCCTGAGCAATCAGGACGGAAATTAAAAAATAGGTAGAGAGGAAGTCAAAATATCTGTTTTTGCTGATGACATGATCCTATATCCAGAAGATAAAAAAAAACTACACCAGAAAACTGATTGGGCTTATAAACGGATTTAGCCAAGTGGCAGGATACAAGATCAACATCCATAAATCAACAGCTTCCCTATACGCTAACAATAACAGGTCAGAAGAAGAAATCAGAAAATGAGTCCCATTCACAATATCCTCAAAAAAGAATAAAATATTTGGGAATGAATCTAACAAGAGAGGTAAAAGACCTCTAGAACAAAAATGATAAAACATTGAAGAAAGAGTGAAGGAGACATGAGAAGATGGAAAGATGTTCCATGCCCTTGGTTAGGTAGAATTAATATAATTAAAATGGCCATTCTGCCAAAAGCACTATACAGATTCAATGCAATCCCCATCAAAGTACCAATGTCACTCCTTACAGATATGGTAAAAGCAATTCTAAAATTCATTTGGAACAGTAAGAAACTCAGAATAGCCAAAAGAGTACTAATCCAGAAAGACAAAACAGGTAGATTCACAATACCAGATCTAAAACTATACTATAGAACTGTAGTAACATAAACAGCATGGTTCTGGTATCAAAGTAGGTATGAGGTGCAATGGAATGGAATAGATGACTCTGAGACAAACTGAAAAATCTTTAAACATCTGATTTTTGAAAAAGGGGGATCAAAATGTAACATGGAAGAATGACAGTCTATTCAAAAAAAGGTACGAGACAAACTGGACAGGAATTTGCAGAAAGTTGAAATTAGATCCTTATCTCTCACTTTGCACAAATAGTGAAATCCAAGTGGACCAAGGAACTAGGAATTAAGCCAGCTACCACACAACTGCTAGAAGAGAATTTAGGACCATCACTCTAACATTTGGGAATAGGCAAAGACTTTCTCAACAAGACTATCATAGCGAAAGAATTAAAGTCAAAATTCAATGAGTGGGATGCCATTAAACTGAAAAGCTTCTGCTCAGCCAAGGAAGTTGTCAAAATTTTCGAGAGACAGCCTACAGAATGGGAAATAATCATGACCTGTGATTCCTCTGACAGGGGATTAATATCCAAAGTTTACAAAGAACTCAAAAAAACTTAATATCAAAAACACAAGCCATTCAATCAATAAATGGTCCAATTTGCTAAATAGAAACTTCTCAACAGAGGAAATTGAGCAAGCCAGTGAATACATGAGAAAGTGTTCTGAATCTCTAGTAATCAGGGAAATGCAAATCAAAACTATGTTAATATTTAACTTCACTCCAGTGAGATTGGCAAAGATGAAGAATATGAACAATAACAGATGCTGGAGGTGTTGAGTGGAGACAGGAAGACCAGCACACTGTTGCTGGAACTGCAGACTGGTACAGCCACTCTGGAAAGAAGTTTGGAAACTCCTTAAAAACTTAAGGATGGATGCACCATGGGATCCAGCTATTGCTCTCCTGGGTATTTTCCCAGAAGAGTTAGAATCACCATATTACAGTGACACAGGAAAATCTGTGTTCACAGCAGCTCTATTTACAATAGATAGATTATAGAATTGACCCAGATGCTCCTCACTGGATGAATGGATTCAAGAACTGTGATACACACTCACACACACACACACACACACACACACATACACACTGGAACTCTGCTCAGCAATTAGAATCAATAGTATTGTGGCCTTTGAAGGTAAATGGATGGCAATAGAAGTCAAGCTGAGTGAAGATAGCCAAACCCAGCAAACCCAATAGTTTCAAGGGTGAAATGTTTTCCCTCTTCTCTGGGAGCTAGGCAAAAACCCAGACATGGGTGAAAGGTTGTCAACCTCATGCATGACCCAGCAAAGGTGTTCCAACACATAATCTAGGGCAATCATAGACATGTGGGGGTAAGGGGATAGGTGAGAGGAGGGGAGAGGAAGGGAGGTATCTAGGAAGGCAATTAACAATGCAGCATATGCTTTTACCCTTCTGAGAATGCAAATAATACTTGTGAAATCATTTAATTCTGGAAAATTCAAAACTGAAGGATTTATATCAGTTGTTGGGGTAAAATATAGAAGAAACAAGTGACTGGCCTGTGGGAAATGTGGGGATAATTCTGGTCTAAGAACAAATGCATATCATATTGTTACTTTATATGCATTTATGATTGTACAGTAACTCAACTCCTTAAAAAATTAAGAAAAGAAAATGGCCTTCTGGATGTTCGAAACCAAAATGTATAGACCCTGGCCATTGAGCAAGGACATCTATTATCATGTTTTAAATCCAGATAAGGTGTAATGTCATACAACCTTAGGCATTTGTAGAGATGTATTAGGAAAGATGGTGGAGGGAAAAGGGTGGGTAATTGGGTGGACTCTTGGGGGTAAATACAATTTTCAGAATATATATATATATATAATTTCATATATATAATATATATATTATATATATAATTTCATTAGAAGCTTGTTTGATTGTTCAACAAATAAATTTCTGAATAAAAAAAAATCACTACCAGGTTAAAAAAAACCCCAAAATATAAAAACTAAAATTAAATAATAAAAGGGTTAAAGAAAGGTCAATATTTTGGCAATCTCCCTTTAAGGTCAGCCAGGGCTTGGGAAACAATGGGAATTCTCGAAGGACTTTGTCACTCTGTGTTGCATGCCTTCCTGACCCGGGAAGCCAGGAGAACATAAAGATCGGCCAGCGTACACTGAAGAAGGAGGTTCAAAAAAAGATGGCCCTGTTGCTTCCTAGACAAGGCACGTATGGTCAGCAAGACACTGACGTGTCTCCTAGCAAATGCCACTGATAGAGGAAAGCTTGGGGAAGTACAAAGCTTCTCATGAGTTCCCCTTCCCCCAAAAGAAGTTTTCTGCTAATTCTTTAATAACAAATTGGAGCAAGGTCAGTTTGGCCAGCTTGGTCTTAAATACCTGGCAGGAGAGTGTAACCAAGGCACAAGCATACATAGACATTTAAAGTAAAACACAGTGGTACTTACTGCAAGATAAGATGTACACTTGTGCCAGCCCTATCAAAGGTAAAGCTGAAAGCTACAAAGAGAAGTTCTTAGACAGGAGTGTCTGCAGGCTATCGCAAAAGACTGTCAGAGACACAATCGTTTTCTCAGTAAATTTTGAGACTTAAAACATCTTCCTGGTTTGATCTGTGTTTCTGTGTTAGTAGCATGATTACCTAACCCTATTATTGTCCCTATATATGTTTTTTTCAGGGCTGAGGACCGAACTCCAGGCCTTGTGCATGGTAGGCAAGCACTTTGTCACTCAGCTAAATCCCCAACCTCTATTGTCCCTATATCTTAACCATAGCTCAAGGGACACCCATGGCCTCATGAAAAACTAAATATTATGCATATGTTTCTAAGAATTGTGCTTATGTTTCTAAACCCTTAACTGTCTCCCATTCACAAGGGCATGTGGATCCCATCTAAAGCTTTCATAAGTTACCATCGTTATGGTTTTTGGAGACCAGACAATAATATTGATTTTTTTGTGCTGTTAAATATATATTTATATGAAATGGTGCTTTGCTATCTTCTTTATTGTCACCTTAGCAAGATCCCTGCCCTATATACACTTCGTCCAGTCACCCATGGACCATGTTGCCATGGACCTCTGGACTGCCCTGATAATATATACCCTAAATTCTCCATATTCCACCTGATAGAGAACACGGACTTTTGGGTCAATTTTCCCAACCTCACCCTCTCTCAGCAGGAAGTAGCCAGAATGAATGGGTGCTCAATATCCTAATAGAATTTAGGGACCCAAAGTACTTGAAGGGGGGAAGTTAGGGGACAGACAGAAGTGAATGACGGGTCATAGAAAGGCTGTCTGTGAGTTTGTCTATACATATGCGCTCCTTTAAACTGGGAGAATAGTCTGGGTTAAGGAATGAAATGTCCAGCCCTTAAAACCTCTTTGGAAGGGACCATTCACTGTCATTTTGTCCACCCCTACTTCAATAAAAGTTGAAGAAATAGACCCCTGGATTCATTATACCAGGCTCAAGCCCATAGCTGCTAACTGGGAATGCACTGCAGACCCCACTGTACCCCTTTAGCTGACCATCTGAAAGAAGGAGTCACTAGACACGCTTGAGGATCAGAAGGACAATGTCCCTGCCCTGGATATCCTGGAAGCTGATCCGACTAAGCACTGCTGAGCTTTAGGAAATGCCAACTGTGCTTCAATCACCCTAAGCCTGGCTGATCCAAGTGCAGAGAGATGAACTGCTGAGCAGGACAAATGGCCTATTTTACCCTCTAAGACAGTTCTTACGCTGCAATGCATTGTCATTCTTTGCTATAGTCTTTTTCTTGGGTTTTGCTCTAGTACTCATGACAGTGACCCCCAAAGACTGGACTCTTGGTAACAGAATTTTATTTGTACTTTTCTATTTTGCTTGTATAGGATTTTAAGGATCTGTTTGGTATTATTAAGCTGACACAATTTAAACTACGATGGCAAAATTTAATGTGTTGCTCAATGTGGTTTTTAGTAGTTACCAGGTTTAATAGTTTGTCACTAGAGCTAAATCTTAGCCAGTAGCCACCATATACTCCATGTATTGGATTGATTTTTATAAAGATAGAATAACTACTAAAATGTATATGGGTCCTTCCCCATTAGAAAATTGTTATAATTTTAAGATCACTTATTGCTGGGAAAAACTCAGAATTCATATGATTCATATGACTCCTACTAGCAAGGAGGTTTACCCAGGGAGGTACTGGTGATCCATCATCAGAGGAACTTGGTGTTGCGGGCCATGAGATCGTCTGCCTCAAGAAGAACTACATGATTTCAGTAAAAGTGAACCACAAGATTATATTGATGGTCCTCCAGAGCTGATCACCCCAGGTCCTATGGTTTCAAGCCCTAGCACACTGCTAGACTTTATGAGGGCTTAAACTCAAGTCTTAACTTTCTCTTCCTGGGAACGAAATCTCTTTTCAGAGTTGTCTAAGAAAAGAATCAAAAGCCTTGGAGTTAATAATTTGAGGGTCAGCAAAGGAGCCCTCACAAGTGAGAAATGGCCTTGGGTAGAAATAAGCTTCGGTGCTTATTCTTTCCTACGGTGGCTCAGACCCACATTGTTTCAGAGAGTGAAGGACCTCAGAGCTGGATTCTCACAAAGAAGTTCTTGGAAGGAAATGTATAGGTAGATATGGGTCCCAACACACACAGGATGTTGGAGAGAGCCCTTATAACAGAATACAGCTTTGAATCAACACCTGGTGGCCTAACAGACCTGCTTGGTTTGGGGTGAATAACCTATATAGACTAAGGATAGATGTTCTCAGATGTAAATTGCCCCAGGGGAAAACAAACTCTTTTAAACTGCAGGAGCCCAAGTGGGGCGTTCCTGAGATCCATAAATTCTGAGATGATCCAACCTCATCTGACTGGAAAGCACCAGATGGGTTATTTTGCACCTGTGGGAAAATGGCTTATACTCACCTCCCAGCCAATTGGAATTGGAAGGGAACTTGTGTTATTGGTATTATTAGACCTGGATTTTTACTACTGCTAAAACAGTCTGGAAGAGACCTGTG
Source organism: Aplodontia rufa (assembly GCA_004027875.1). Taxonomy (NCBI): domain Eukaryota; kingdom Metazoa; phylum Chordata; class Mammalia; order Rodentia; family Aplodontiidae; genus Aplodontia; species Aplodontia rufa. Next base: position 37,585 of record PVKS010016934.1, read on the forward strand.
AGTTCCCTTGTATGAGGACTTAGGGTCAAAAACAAACAAAACAAAACAAACAAACAAAAAAAGAGCAGAGCCATTGAAGATAGACTTGATTTAGGAGATCACAAACTTGGGGTAAAGATGAATGGCCACCTCAGAGAATAATAGTTACCTATGGTCCTGCTGCCTGGACACAGGGTGGAATGAGATGTTACAGAACTCCTACTTACACGCTAAACTGTATTACAGTTTACACAATTACCGTTTACACAATTACAAACTGCTAGGGCAAACGCTGAAAAGCATAGCCAGGAATAATGGAAAATTAGCCTGGCCAAACCTGGGAACGTTTCAAGGCTTGGAATCCAGACTCACTGTTTGGTGGCTGGTTTTCTGCTTTTTGTGGATTTAAAAGTTTAATTGGTGTAATAGGAATTATGCTCTTGATTTTTGATGCTTCCACTGCCACCATCCTTTGCATAAAGACCATTATTTCCAGTATAAGAAGCAACTCCAGAAAGAAAAAGTATGATATTTTATAAAGTATTAAATCAAGAGGACAATGCTTTATGGTTTAAGAATAAACTTAAATAATAAAGCATTAAAGGCAGAAGTGTGGTAGAAGATCTCCTTGAAAAAATATAATGAGGGGGAACTCTCTAAATATAGTAATACCTCCCTCCCTTAGAGGAGTCTTCCTCTGAGATACTCCACTCCACATTTTAGGTTTCACCTGGCTCAGGGCTAAGGAATCTCTTTGTTTGAGTTCCTGCCTCAGTTCTGGCAGAGTGAAAGCCTACTGGAGACCCTTTCTACCCTTGCCTTTCTCCCCCTCCCTGGGGAACTACTATCCAGGCTGTCTTGCAGATGTGTGTGCTCCTTGTCTTTATACTCTCCACACGTAATTATTTACAACCTCCTGCAGGTATGAATTTCTGAGTGTTCTGCTCCACAGCTCCTGAAAGGCAATATCATGCCACAGTCTAAATTCTGCAGCATTTCTTAACACTGTTTTCCTGAACACTTCTCTGGTGTCTGAGCCTCCTTTGTCCCACTTCAAAGCCTGTAGAGAAATCCCATTGTCCCCTGAGTTTTACCTGACCAAACAGGATAAGGGCCAAAATATTGACTAATTTCCTTAGCTCTTTATCTTCTTTCCCTTGGGTCTCTTGGTTTTGGTGTTAAACATCCAGCAGGCCAGTTTCACCAGTCCTGTAGGGTGAGTTCTGGGGTTTAGCTCGAATGTCTATAATTTTGCAGTTATTTACACCTTTTGTTTAGTTTGGATCCATATTAGTACTGGAAGTCAGCCTTACACCCTGGGATGGCTTGTTATCTCACATTAACTAGGTTGTTATAGAAGTTATACTTCCGCAAAGCACTCAGACAACAGTTAAACTGTTTTACAAGAAAACTGCAAAATGAAAAACAAGAGCAAAATGATACTTAGTTTGCATAATAGATATTAACCATGAAACATAATTTTAACAATCTCAAACCTTTAACATGAATCAAAAGCTAAGAGAGTTCCCTGCGGAAAAAGGAGCAAAATTCCTTTATGTTCCACATTGTCAACCCTCAAACAAACCAGGCCTTCCCTGTTGACCTTCAAAAATACTTTCAAATTTCCACCCTAGTGTAAAGAGAAACACAGAATCTGATACAGAACATTGATGACAGCTTATTTTTATTCAATTTCAAAATATTAAATGACATAAATACCCCAAAGATTTGTTGCTTCTATAAATCCAAAAGAACTACTGCTACAGACAACTTTAGTTTGGAAAGTTTATCAACTTGACAAAGTGCTTCCCTAATCTTTACATTTACAGAGACTTGTATACCTAGAGACATGAATATATCTAATACCCAGAAACCAATAATTGTCGATTACACAGGTGTCCTTACATTAATTGTGTTTAACATTTAAAGTACACATTTAGGAAACTGTGTTAATGATCAGAAACAGACATCATCTGATATACAAATGCATCTTATTTATATAACAAAGAAACATTTATGTAGTTAAACCAAACAAATATAAGCCAGGTTTGTAAATAGCAGACTGGCCCTTTTATAATATATAAAAGAGAGCATAATCATTCCCTTGTCTGTAATCCTACATAAATTTCCATGCTACAAAGTTATATGACACTTCAACAAGGCTTAAACATTTGGTTCACAAATGTATTTCCAGCTATAATGTAATAACCTAAAACATAAGTTTCTTATTTAACCAGTTGTAGATCTATCATTTAAAAGACTTTAAAACATGTACAAACCCCATTAGACTTAGTTTCCATATATAATAAAACCTAACACCGGAATTATCTTGATAGATGACAACAGACCAACGTTTTCAGAACCCTTTGTTACTTTAACACATACAGAATTAGATTTTGGATTTATAGCAGTACATTAATCTTAGGGGGGAAAACCTTAAATAACTTGAATTGATTGTGTTAACTATAGACAACTTAATCACAAACTTTGAGATTTGTCATCTACAAACCTTGTGTAACTTAAACACTCTGTAGCTTGTTTATTTTCTCATCTAGAAATATTTATTTTAATTTCCATTCAAAATCATACTTCCTTACCTATAACTTTTTACATCTTTTCTTTACTTGTTGGCTATTTCTTAAATCTGTTTTGAAAAAAATCCTTAAAAATTTCTGAATTTTCCAATTACTCCTCTTTTTTGTAAACTTTTTCAAATATTTTATTATACATTTGAGTTTTTGTACAATCATAAATGCACATAAAGCAACAATATGATATGCATATGTTCTTAAACCAGAATTACTACCCCATTGCCTACACCCGTCTCTTAATTCTTCTACATTTCACCCCTACAAGTGATATAAATCCTTAGGTTGTGAATATTCCTGAATTAAATGATTGCATAAATATTATTTGGATTCTCAGGGGGTAAAGAATATTCTGCATTGTTGATTGTCTCCCTAGAACCCTCCCTATTCTCTAACCCTCTCCCCTCCCCAACTTGATCCCTCTCCTCTTCCCCCCCATTGCATATCTATGGTTGTCCTCAATTATGTGTTGCTACTCCTTTGCTGGATCTAATACATGAGGTTGACTACCTTTCACCCAAGCCTGGGTTTAGCTCCAGCCTCCACAAATGAGGGAGAACATTTAACACTTGACTCTCTGGCAATTACTCTTCTTAATAATTTCAAATACTTGGTTATTTGAGTACTTTTAATTGAGATGCAGCTGAAACGTTTTGTATTCTTTGTACCTTGAATTACACTTGTTAGACTTTTCTTTTTAAAGAGAGAGGGACAGTGAGAGAGAGAGAGAATCAATGTTATTTAGTTTTTCATGTGGCTTTCATTTACGCAATACTTTGTTGTCTATGTGGTGCTGGGGCTCAAATTGTGTCCTTGCACATGCAGGTGAACACTGTAACCACCAAGCTACTGCTCCAACCCCACACTTGGTAGACTTTTTACTTAATAGTCTTGTTTTTAATAAAGATCCAGAAACCAACAATCTTAAAAAACTTTTTTGATACCTATTTTGAGAACACATTTAATAATCCCAAATATATCACCTTACAGAAACTAAGAAGTCAAAAGTACTTAAATTTACTTGTTGGTTGATATTTCAACTTTTTGACTTTGCACATAATCACATGTCTCCTCTAACGCATTTATGAAGATTAATCCCATTTATGTTCAATCTAATTTACTTTTTTAACAGTTAAATTTATGTTATTCATAAAACAAAGATGTCAGAAAATGGTAGGTAAACAGCACAAGCCATTTTTCCCCTGCTGAAGAAAAATCCTAGAAGCAATGAACATTACAGTTTAAACATTTATAGAAACCAACATTCTATTGATTGACCATTTAGAAAACATGCTGGCTAGTAATTTTAACACACCTTTACTCTCATGTTTAATCAAATTAAATTGAACTTCTTTCTAAATGCTTAAGGCACATCAACTAAAAGTCATTTAGATCCATTTTCTCTTTTTAAATTTAATTTATGAGCGCGCCTTCATAAGTCAATTTGGTAGCACATTGACACAACTTATACCACACATGTACACAAACATACAAGATGGGGGTGCACACAAAAAACCAACCGGAAACACAAATAGTAGTGCCTTTCTTTGAATAATTAACCTCTGTATAAAGACAACAGTGAAAAACCATGCTTAAAAACTCTGTTTAGGTAAAACAAGATGGACTGAAAAATATATTTATGTACAAAGGTGAGTTCACCAGTAAAATTCAGCTCAAAATCCAAAAAATGAAATGGCTGTACTTACTGTAGTAAAGGAGCATTAAACATCTTTAGCAGACCAGAGTGCACTTTTGAATCAGAATTAGAATTAGCCCAGACACTGAAAGAATGAGAGCTGGTGGAGTCATCAGGAAGTTATTTGTTGTTGTTGCTGCTGCTGTTGTTTTATTTTGTTTAAGGAGAAAGAAAACCCATATGGAATTTTTCCAATTTCCTACTTTGTGCCCAACTGAGAAGAAGAAAGACCACAGGAATGAGTGTCCCCTGATATTCTGGGCCTGTCTTCTCAGCTTCCTAAAAGCTGAGTCCCTGTTGCCCTGTTCCTAAAGTACAAGAATGTAGTCACTTTAAACCTCTCAATAGGCTTGGAATATCTGGAATCTGGTGCAGCTGGCCTTCCAGATCCTTTTCATCTATCTCTCCTGCTAGAATCTCAAAGTGCAAGAAAAGAATGAACATAGTCCCTTGGGCCTCTCAGCAGCTTGAATTTAAAAGTGGCACTTCAAGCTTGTTTTTCCCTCTGGTCTCAAACTGGTTCAGGCACTGGCTCATGTAGTTTGCATTTTAGATGGCTATCAGGCAGGTAACTAACAGGCATTTCCTTCCCTTTTGCAAAACAAACTAAGCTGCAAAATAATATTAAAGTTTATCGTTTCCTCTGGCAGCCAAGAGAATGAGGCACTTGTCATGGGCATTTGTGAATTATGCAGGCTAGTGGGGGACCTGGAATAACCTGACAATGAAGCTCCCACTTGGATGTAGGGATGTCTCCCTTAATGAGCTTTGCAAAGAAAGCACCTATGCCCTGCTGGATCTATTGCTGCCTTACCAGTGAGGAGCCAAAGGTCTTTGTTTCACACATGCCAGAGACCTAAAGGTATCCTGTCTTTGTGGCAATACTGGTATTGCCTTGGCCACTATAAATTTCAATGCCCCACAGTGGAAAAGCAGCCTACAGTCAACTGTGATTAGGCCATGCCCTGGTACCACTCTTGAGGCTGAGGCTTCCCTCTGAATAAAAAAGCAAAATGAAATAAACTGAGCTAAAGAGAACAGCATGTGCACCTGTGCCAGGGAAACTCTCTCTGGGAACTTGGGGCATCGTCCTGATCTTGGAGCCTCTGGTGGTCTGCAGTGCTGCCTTTCCTCCAATGACCTCCAGCTGGGGCCGCACTCAGCATGGAGGA
>PVKS010016935.1:0-43290 GCA_004027875.1 Aplodontia rufa
AAATAAAGTTGATTCTTTCTCTGTCCCTCTATCTTTTTTTTTTAAAGTAACCAAATTAGTGCAGATGAAATCAAATAAGGAATCATTTTCAGAGAGAATGTCAGACAGATATCATGGTTAGCGGCTTTCTGACAGCAGTTATAAAATAATGAGCTTGGTGTAAAAGCATCAGATTCAGGTCAAGAACTTTTTAAAGACTTTTACCCCTTATTTTGTGATAAAATTCATTTTTTGTGAGCTCTTAAAATTCATTATTGGTCTCATATCTGGCTTATACATAGTGTTTATGGCTTACTTAAACTATGTTTATCTATCTATCTGTTATAATTACTGATGGAGATTCCTAAGTTCTAAGCCTAACAGAATAGCATACTTATAAACATATTGTCAATTAATTCAGCAGAATCTAAGAAAAAAGAGTTATTTTAATTTCTGTTTATAGATACCATATGATGGGCAAGAATATTTCCCCAGCAATAATGTTTTAGCTTCGAGAAAGAAAAATACCATAAAAAGTTCTCATGGTTACATTCTAGAATTGAATGTGTATATGTGTGTGTGTGTGTGCAGAATTGTTTTCTCACTGGGCAAGGTTTTTGGTATTCTACTGGAATTTCCCCAGACAATTTCTGGTTGTCCACTGAACTAAAGGCAGTGTAGGCTGTTGCCTGGAAGGTAATGGTTTTCCATGTGGCATAATGGGTCAGAACAACGGTTTGCCAGGGCAGAAATCTGAGGCTTATAGTGGCTTCAATAGATTATTATCTGGCAATAATAAAAATTTCTGGCACTGTTTGCTGGTTGGGAGTGTTTACTGCTCTTCTGTGCCCCACGTTCTGCTGGACAGCAGATAAGGTGCCATATTAATCCTTATCCTGAATATTTTATTCTCTGTGGTTTGCCAATGAAGAAACTGAGGATGAAAGAGAAGAACCATTGGTGAAAGGTCATTTGCCTTTCCAAATAAACTTTAGGATGAATTTGTCTTTACCCACAAAAAAACTTGCTGGAGTTTTTGGAAATATACTCTTTTTAGTTCTTACAAAAAGCTCCTCTATTTATGTGCCGTTCACACATATACATCATCCTAAATTTTTTTTAACTTAAAATTTTTTATTAATTAATATTTTGAGTAAGTTCTATATGGATGTAGTTACAAGTCTAAAAGTACGAAAGTTATGGAATGAAAAATAAGTCTTCTTTCCTTTCTTCTTCCCCAGCTCTTTGTGCCCTTTTCCCAGAGACAGGCGCACAACACGTTTCTTGCGTTTCTTCCTTACATTTACCCATATGGGCAGGCACCCACAGACAGACCCAGACCTGCTCCCAGCACAGGGATCTCCTAGCCATGTGCCCTGTGTTTTCTCTTGACAATATATTCTGGCGATCCCTCTAGACCCTGAACAATCTTAGGAGCACACTTGGAACCCCTGGCATCTATGTCAGTACCCAAGCTGTCTAGAGACGGGTCCAGCTTCTTGCCACTGTGTAGGTGGTGTGTGCTGGGTTTGATTGGAAATGGGAAGAGAGGGGAGTGATTCTCTTCCTCCCACAGATCCGCATCCGGAAGGAGGCATAGCTCTATCACTTACCTGAATCAGTCATTAAATTCTAGGAGCACACATAACAAAAATCCAAACTGGAAACCCACGTACCAGGATGAAGTATAAAAACTAAATGATAAAATGAGCATAGAAGGACACAAGTGTGCCTAACAAAGAACGGAGCTGAAGAAGAAGATGAGCAATGTGCCTCTGGAATTCAAAGGTGCGTTTGATGGATAAACACACCACGAGGGTCGGGTATCAAAAAATGCACGCACACGATTGACAAACAGAAAACACACAGCCCATTCCCAACCCTCCATTCCTCCAAAGAACAAGTCACACCACCAGGAAAAGAAAAGCTTTTAGATGTAGAAAGCAAAAGCTTATCAGAACAGACGCCCAGCATTTAGAAAACAATTTGGACACAGGGAAAAAATAATCTCATTTCCCCATGATGTGGCAGCAGAGAATAGATCAAAAACCATCAGACGGAGTCCAGCGGGGCGCTAAAAAACGGGGAGGATTTTCACATTCAGAGGCACCGGCGAAAACAGCAGGCAATTCACTGCTGACGAGCAGAAGAAAGAAGCACGTGCGTATTGACCTTAGCAACGGGGCCCTGAGACAGTTGCCATCCCGCTCAATAATAGCTCACCAGGTTTTGAGCCATTTCTTCCCCCTTTGAATATAGGGAAGGCAGGGGCTGTCATCCTAGCTCCCAAAGTTTTGCAAGCCGAACCCGTGTCATCCACTCTCAGTTCTCCAAAGTATCTAATTCAATTCGCTTCCATCCACACGCTGCAGTCCTTCTGATGGGCAAGATGGGCGTAGGTGCTGAAACACAAAATGAAAATATGCAGGGCAAATCTTTTCATTATTTAGAGTCTCGCTTTAATATTTAAAAGGGTAAAATGAATTGTTCTCTAAAAGGGTGCGTTTCTTCTCTCAGATTATTTAGCTCCCTGAAACACAGCTGTCTGTCTTTATTGGGTTTCAGACATTCCTTGGAATAGTCCTTGTTTTGATGGCTTTTCTTGGCAGCAGATAGTCTCAATATACCCTGAACTACCTCCTGTTGTATTCCGCTCTTCAATTCCTAGCAGGCTTTCCCTCTTGTAAGAAAAGGTAATGCTTAATTGCAACCACGCCTATGATCTGAGATCTTCTTGGCTTAGATCTGTGATCGCCTCCATCAATTTCTCAGGGATTCTTCTTAAATTCTTTTCTAAGTCCTGTCTTGCTTATAAACAATAACTTGGCTAGGTGTTTATTACCTTTAGATTTACATAGAAATGTGTGTGTGCATGTGTGTACTACTCTGTCTCATTTCTCAAAGGATCTGAGAGAAATACATACATTTTCAAAAAGATAAAATCAGAATCCAGAAATCCAAGGGAGGGAAAATATAAAGTAGATATTGCATAAATCAGTTGTATGATGCAGGTGGCGGCAGATTTGCACTATACCTCGTAAGTGTCCAAGGCAAAGAAGGAAGTGATTTTGAGATTGACAATCCTTGAATCTCAGGGCAACGCTAGGAGGGATCCAGCCCTCTCTCAAGTACCATCCACCTGTCAAAATGAGGATTTCTTAATTCTGTTCTGATCTGCCTAGGGTTTCCATCTTGGGTAGTGATATTAAAACAATTTATTTCAATTAGAAGCATTTAAATTTAAATAGTTCCTTGTAATTTAAATGAGATCACAGAAGGCAAGGAAGAAGTTTAGCACAGTACTTGCTAGAGTAGGAGATAAAGGATTCTAAGTTTCCATCAGTTCTATATTTTGAGACATTGTGGAGATTTCACCGGAGACAATGAATATGGCAAAATGATCATGCTAAAAAGATCATGACTGTGGGGTCAGAAAAACTCTACTGTCATCAGTTTAACTAAGGTCTTGCAGCCTCTGTTTCTTCATCTGTAAAATCAAGATAATACTTAAGTATGTGGCACGAAGAAAGAAAGCAATGTTATAAGGAAGAGGATAGGTGGCTGGTAGCAGTCTTGTTAAAATGAGTGGTAAGAGAAGGCTTTGCTCAGGAGCTGAAACCTGAATGACAAAGAGGGTTCTGAGCTAGAATAATCCAGGCACAGGGAACGACAGTGCAAAGATCAAGGTGGAAACGAAGAGGATGTGTTTGAGCAACAGAGTGATTGCAAGAGGAAGACAGGCAGGCAAGGGGCAAGTGGTGGAGATCTTACAAGTCAGAGCGTCTAAGGCAAGAAATTTTTGAAAAACAATTTTCAGGCACAGACCAACATGTGATCTAAATGACCAGTTTGCAGCTCATGCCACATGATCATCACTAAGCAAATCTGAAAATTCCCCAGCTGGCCTCTCCCCTCTTTGATAAGACTACTGATCATGTGCTGTAGTGTGTGACAACATGTAATTGCTATGGAAGTTTCTAACGGCTGACTGTCTCTTTGGGTCCTTATTATACTTGAAGCAGACCATTCACACGCTATTCATGGATCTGCAGGCTGCACTTAGAGTAACACATGGAAGGAACCCTGGATTTTACCCTAAGCACATTGAAAACCATATGTGGGAAAGAAAGTTAAGAATCAAAGATGCAAGGGTTGTGATGATTCCAGGGTTTACTAAGATGGAGAAGACTAATGGAGGACAAAGGGGAGGAGAAAAAGACATGTCTAGGGGTGGAGTGGAGGCTCAGTGGTTGGGGTGCTTGCCTGGCATGCACGAGGACCTGGGTTTGAACCCCAGCACCACATACATGACTGAGTGTCAGAGCAACAAAAACCAGATGAAAAAAATAAATAAAGTTGATTCTCTTTCTTTCTTTCTCTCCCTCTCTCTCTTTATAAAAAAAATAAGTCCTGCTTTGAACACTAAGTGAGAGATATCTAGTCCTCCAAAAGGGTCTAGAGGAAGTGGGCTTAAATAGGTTTCAGATGAGTTGAATAATCTAGCATTTGTCATAAAGAAATAAAAGAGATTCCAGAACCTAGACCTCAGAGCTGGGGGTCTCTTGTTGTGAGAATTGTTGCCGCCATGAGTCAGTATCCAAAAAATTTGATTCTAACATTTATGGAGCTTCAAAGCTTCATAAAATGTAAAATAAAATTCTAAAGCATCACAATGCTGGCACAAAGTAGCAATCAGAACGAGGTCCAGGATGCCCTTCCAACCCTGAGATATTACTATTCCAGAACCATTCGAGTTTCCTTCCATCCCTGATGTCGTGGCTTGAATGGTGGTCCCTCAAAGGGCATGTCTAAGTCCCAGGACCTGTGAATGTGATCTTGTTTGGACAGAGTCTTCTTTGCAGATGTGACTGAGTTAAGAATCTTAAGATGAGATGATCCTGGATGATCCGAGGGGGCCCTATAGCCAGGGACAATCCCTTATAAGGCACAGACACAGGAGAGACACACAGAGGGGAATGTACAGACTTGAACCAAGAAAGCCTGGACGGTTGGCAGCCACCAGACGATTGGAAAGAGCAAGGACGCAGGAGGGAAGGCAGGCTCGCATACACACACCCCAGCCCTCACCAACACCTGCACTGCAGACTTCAGAACTGTGGAAAAACACATCTCTGTGCTTTTCTGCCACCCAATTTGTGAGATTCTGTTACAGCTGCCCGAGGAAGACTAATACCTGGTGGCTTAGCCGATGCTACGGCAAAGCTCTTTGCGGAGCTAAATACTTCCTTCCCTAGGTAGCTCACAACTGGCTACGTAGTAGACTCATCTAGAAAATGTATAAAAATACTGAATGTCTAAAAATGCACAGGGATTCTGATTCAGTGGGACTGGGAGGAAGGGAGGCATCGACCTTGAGCCTGAAGTGAGAACTACCTTTTAATTAGTCACAACAACTTAATATCATAGAGTGGGCGCAGAGGCACAGGTGGTGGGAATACCTGTAGCTTTCTTTTTTTTTTTTTTTTCAGTCTTAAGAATTTGCTTTGAAATGTAACCTCTGTTCTCTTCCTGTCCCCATATGAACTCTTCTTATGAACACTGAATCAGTGTCACATCAGCTGTCTGTACAGACCCTACGGCACTGAGTTCTGTTTCCTCCATCAAGCAATCTATAGATGATGTGACAAGCAGTCACCTTCGCTCCTCTTGTGCTCCCCTTGATGTCCCCAGAAGTGCAGGGAAGAACTTTCTACACGGAAACCCGACAGTGCCCAACTTTGGTATGAATCTACAGGTTCATCTTCAAGCCCTCACTCCGCACTGTCCCCTTGCCTTACTCGAGATCAGATAATTGCAATCACCGATTTCTACGGTGTGATATTTCATATAAATTTTTTTAAAAAGTCTGCTTCGTAGATGTGCTGAACAGGAGAAGAATAAGTTATTATTTGAAAGGGAGAGAATTCGTCATTGTGAAACAAAGCAACTCCTTGTACACCAGCCCTAAATAAGTATTTCTTTATTTTCGAAGTGGTGTGACCTCCTGGAGCGATCTCTCTTGCACATCCTGAGCAGTCAGGAGGGCGACGTAGTTAGCAAGGCATGCTTGTCTGCAAAGGCCTTTGACAGGGAGCTCACTGCGTCTATTGACTCCCTGGGAAGTCTGAGGTCACAAGCTTGGCTGGAGCACATGGGTCCAATAAAGAGGATGCTTTTGCCCTCCTGAAACCCAGCCAGAAACTTTATCTTCTTCATTGTGTGCTTTGGGTCATGTGCTAACAACGAGGATTTCTCTTATACTAATCCCCCTAATGATGGCTTCTCCCAGCCCTTACGCAAACCCCACCAGGCCCCGTGGCTTGGCGGGCCAGAAAGAATAAAAGCAGCACGGTGTTTGGCTTTTGAACTGAGTTCAAGGCAATTAAAGTCAAGGACTAAGGAGGAAAGAGGGAGGCTTAGAAATACCAGCATAATAAGTAGCCTGACTGGGGTGCTCTGTAAATTAACTCAATTAGACAAAGCCTGATTTAACGGGGGAAGGATGGTGAGAAGTGCTACCCTCATTTAATTGGGCTCTTGGAGGCACTTCTAATGAAATTAAATTTGCGTTCGCTGTTTGAATCATAAAATAGCATGCGCATGTGCACGTACACACAGGCACACGTAGAGGCTCTGATTTTTTGTGGGTATTTTTTTTTTTTAAGAGGAGAGGGATAGAATGCAAAAATAATAAATACCAAGAAAGAAAAAGCCGTGGCAAGTGGATGCTGAGGAATTTCAGAGTGGAAGGAGAAGAAAGGCAAGACAGAAACAAGGAGTGTGCTGGGTTCTCCCAGGGCACAGCCATGAGCCCTCTGCTGTGGGGGCTTCTGCTCGGGGGCCTGTGCTGCGGACTCCTGCCTGGAGTCTGGGCCCAGTTCCCCAGGGCCTGCATGACCTTGGACAGCCTGGTGAACAAGTCGTGCTGCCCACCCCTAGGTGCCGAGCCAGCCAACGTCTGTGGCTCGCAGGAGGGCCGTGGGCAGTGCGCAGAGGTGCAGGTAGACAGCAGGCCCTGGAGTGGCCCTTATGTCCTTCGAAACCAGGATGACCGTGAGCAGTGGCCAAGGAAGTTCTTCAACCGGACCTGCAGGTGCACAGGTAAGGCCCACACTCAGAGCCTGGTGGAGAGGGTGGCGTTGGCCACAGAAGAGACGAGATGTTGACGTAGACGGTTAGAGCAGGCTTCAGGAGGCAAGTGGCTGTGTGTTGGTAGCAGGCGTGTTCAGTGAGGCTGCTGTCTTTGTGATCTTGGTCACATCCTCAGTACTTCCAGTCGTGGAGACTAAATAGACGCGACATGGGCCCAGCCTGGTTCTGCGCACACACCAACAACACACCTTTGGCTTGTTTTAAGAGCTGGGATGTCAGCTTTGAAACTCACAACAAGTCCTTTCAGGAGGGATCTGGTGCCCTCTCCTGAAATGGGCCCGCACATGCTGAGGAGGGACGGGTGTGGCTTGGCAGGCAGACAGGGGCAGGAGTGCAAGGCAGGTGTTATGTGGCTCTGGCCTCAGCATTTCTCAAGATTTGAACAGCTCTCAAGCACAGCCCATCCTTCTCATTAAAGTTATGACTGGGCTGTGATTTTGCCAAAGCTAGGAAGATGGGCCAGACAGCTGCCTCAGTGAGCAGAGGGAGGAGGGTGACGGTGGCCTTTTTTCACCCTTGTCCAGATTTGAGCTGGGCATTTCCAAATTCACTAGGGTCCCACCTTTAGGCCACAGTCTCTCTTACCACCCTTTTCTTTGGAATCTCTGCCTTGCTCATTTCTCTGGCTCTTCTGGACCTTTTCAGATCCCTGTAGTCTTGTGTCCCTATTGTTCTCAGCCACCGTGCGGAGATGGAAGGCTGGCAGGGTGTTTCAGATACAAAATGCAAAATGCATTTTGTGGGTTGGTGGCCAGCTGCACAGGGCTCTTTCCTTCTGAGAACACTTTATACTTCTATTCTTGTATGATGCTGGAACACAGAAGAACATTTGAGCTACATAGGGTGTGAAGAGGAATGACCTAAGGGAAGGTACCAGAGTCTGTGTTGTTGATGTAGGAATGACACTTTATATATTTGTGTAACTAAATATACCTGTATACATTTTTTTAAAAGAGGGGGACAGTGAGAGAAAGAGAGAATCAATTTTACTCAGTTTTCATGTGGCTTTTGTTGCTCCAACACTTCATTGTGTATGTGGTGCTGGGGTTTGAACCCGTGTCCTTGAGCATGCCAGGCAAGAGCTGTAACTGCTGAGCCACCGCTCCAGCTCCTATACCTGTATACATTTATTCTGCCAGCCCTTGTAATTATAGTTTTAATCATGTAATTCAAAAGAATCTCTAGGTCCTAATTTGGCCCTGGGTGTTAATTGTGATGGTATTTTAGTTGCCTATTGAATATATATGGTCCTTTTCTTTTCTAAGCTGTTGAAGCCCGTGCCCCTATAGATCTTGCATAGATGGCCCTGGGTTTCCTGGGCTCCTAGGGGACCTGGTTTCACAATGCCTGGGCAATTGGAATCCTCACCAACATAGTAGCTGCTTTGTTCTCAGAAGCTGCTAGAGGACTCATTTCCATGTCAGTGGATGGAGAGCCTGCAAATTTCAGAAGCTGGGAATCTCCAGCTTCTCCTGGAGCAGAAGATCTTAGTAAACTGGATGTAATTGTCAACTGTTCTTATCAATATCTCCCTTATATTTTTGACCTGGCTAGCGAATTTAATTTTAAAAGGAGGGGATGGAAAAAATAGAGACTGCAGGATAGAGGGTAACTGCAATTTCCCCTTCCTGAGGGAGTGTTTGTGAATTGTCCTCTGGAAGGGAGGGGAACACAGGGTCATGGTGACCTCCTTTCAGAACAAAAGGGACCCCCTTTTCCAAAAGACAGTGAGCCAGAAATGGGGACTGTCCTGTAATTTAGGCTGTAAGGACCTCACATGTCCATGGGTCAGGCCCAAGAAGCAGAGCCTCCTCCATCCCAGCCATTGTCAAGGCCACGGCTGCCCCAGGACCCCATCCTCAGGTGTGGCTCATCTCTTCTCTGTGATTTTCTTGGTCCGGACTCACTCAGGACCACCACTCTTTCCATACCAAGTTCGCATTTTGTTTTCTTCAGGCAACTTAACATTTGCCATATCCGTAAATCTTATTAGACTTTCCCTTATTACCAGCTTCAGTGAAGTAGAATTGGTATTCAGAACACTGCATATGCATCCCTGTGGGTGAGTTTGGAGAGAAGTATAATATTCGTGTCACTGTCATGACAATCAAGGTGATCAGTGTATTAAACCGCTTCCAAAAGTGTCCTTCCACCTCTTGGCATTTTGTTTTTGTAAGAATACTTAAGGTAGCCGGGCATGGTGGCTCATGCCTGTGATCCCAGTGACTCCAGAGGGCTGGGGATATGGCTCAGTGGTAAAGGTCCCTGGGTTCAATCCCCAGTACACCCCACCCCACAAAAATCAATTGCTTAACATAAGTGCTTCCTTGATAGCTTATTTGAAAGTGCACAGTGTCTTATTGCTACACACACAGTGCTAAAGATCAGATCTCTGGAAGGTTTTCATTTTGTATTACTGCAAGTTGGTATTAACTGAACAGAAACTTCCTAGCTACCCCTCTCCCCGTCCCTGGTAACCACCATTCTTTTATCTACTTCTGCACCTTTGACTACTGTTGATGTCTCATATAGGAGGAATCACGTAGTATTTGTCTTTCTGTGATTGGTTTATCCCACTTAGCACAATGTCTTACAGGTCCATCCGTGTTGTTGCAAATGGTAGAATTTTCTTCTTTTTCAAGGCCAAATAATATTCCATTCTGTTTGCAAACCAATCTTGGATGGCTTTGCTTATGTTGTCCAAATGGCCTTTTTCTTTGAGTCTCAGGGAACCAGACAAAGTCTTTAGAGACTGAGCTGAAAAGTGGCTTCACGTACTCAGTAATTATCATTCTGTGATGGTTCAAGGGTCCCAAAGTAAGATATGTACCCTAGTAGTTTTCTTCTCCAAAGGAGTGAGTTGCTTGTCTTCTAGGGCAGTTTTTTTCATGGTTTGCAGGTAGTCTTCCGGATTTAAACCTGATCTCGAGCTTCCCAACGGCTCTCCTCTCTGGGAGCTGCTTATCCTTTTGCAAATGGAATCCTTGGGAAGTTCTTCAGGGAGAAATGCTGTTTAGCTTCTGGAAATCAACTCACACTGGAATTTTGTTAATTCACTGGGAAAATAAATATCCCATAGTTTCCACAATCATAGAGCTGGTCCAAGTATTATCTCCTAACAAGTAAAAGCAAATACAAAGTCTGAGATTAAAGGAAAAAACCCTTAGATTCTATACTCAAATTCCCCTTAGAGAACTTCACTTTTCTCAGCAGGGATAAATTGTAACAGCCTAATTACTGAACTTAACAGTCAGGAAGAGCTGAATTTCAGAGAACTTTGGCATCGGCCATTCTCGGTAGCAGGCTTGCTTGCCAGTTGGCGTTTATGAGACCATGTCGGTTGCAACCGAGTCTTCGGGCTTTTGAAAAACTTGGGTACCAAATTGTTGGCTGAGAACTTCTTGTTTGTACAAGTGACTAAGTGCCTCCATTTTCCAATCTCTGAAATGGGGATAATGATGAAACCGCACTTGTAAACTCTTTTTGAGTTCTGTAGATGAAAGGACCTAGGTAAGTATAAAGCATTGTTATTAAAATAATAGAATCTCTAATTAAAGGAATAGACTATTTAGAGTTCCTTGTAAATTCACTAATCGGTGGTCGTTAAGCCTATTTAGCGTAATAGCTTTCTGGGGTTGAGGTACTGCAGTGCGTGTCGGAACGTGTGGGTTCAGATGTTCTCCCTCCTTTTCCCAGTCCTGACTCTTTAAATGTAATTTTTGCTCGAGGACATACTGAATGGTAGATAAATTGGTATCATCTAATCTTCCCACCTCTCCATTTCTCTGTAAGCAAACTTAATCCTTTCTAAAATGTCCCACCTCGGGCTGGAGCGGTGGCTTGGTGGTTACCGCACTTGCCCGGCAAGTGAGTACAGGGGTTCAAACCCCAGCACCACCCACCTACACAACTAGGTGTCAGAGCAACGAAAGCCATGTGAAAAACTCAATAAAAATTGATTCTCTCTCTCTCTCTCTCACTGTCCTTCTATCTTTTAAAAAAAAGTCCCACATTATATATATATATCTTATTTTTATATATGCATTATTCTATACATGCATACATATACATATACATGCATACATATATATATGTATGTATGTATGTATTTACTACCAATGACTTAAGTGACAAAAAAGTTTGATCATGTTAAATGGAGTAAGAGCCTACCAGGAAAGCTAATGGAAGATATTAATGTTTCCTGTGCTGGGTTTTCACATTGGTCCACTTTGTGACTGACTTTAGCATTTTTGACACATCCTTTAGGCCAGATCTGTCAGCTCAAAAGCGAAGGGGAGGGGCTGGAGCAGTGGCTTGGCATTTACGGCGCTTGCCTGGCACGTGCAAGGGCACAGGTTCAAACTCCAGCACCTCGCACACAACCAAGCGTCTGAGCAACGAAGGCCACGTGAAAAACGAAGTAAAATGGGTTCTTTCTCTCTCACTGTCTCTCTCTCTTTGAAACCAAAACCTGAAAGAGACCTAGCTGCACAGCTCTGGTGCTTTTTCTCTGAGCCCGGGGAAGGAAGGCTTTTTGAATTGAGTGGCTTTTGGGTCCAGGAAAACACCCTCCCACCAGTGCCTACACTGAGTCGTGTGCCACCATAGCGAGGCAGCTGTGATCTGCACCAGGGCTGATCACGCTGTCTTGTCATCCCCCACCCCTGCTTGGTTTCTTCCTGTTTCACTTTTCCTGCAGACAGGTGCTGATGGTTCGCTGGGCACACGCTGTCCATCTCCATTAGAGACCGCACTGTGTCTCATTTGCGTTTGTATCACCTTGGACAAAGGCCCCATATTCAGGTGTCCACTGATTCCTTTATCCCTGGCCTAACCTGCATTTTAGCACAGTTTACGTTAGGCATGATCTGATATGATGCTTAAGATGTGCACAGAGTGGGACAGGTACGAAAACAAACAATTGCTATCCTACTGACAAGTGGCATCTAATAGTAGCAGTTAATGCTACGACTTAAGAAAGGACTTCCATCTCCTGGGCTCCTTGCTATGTGCTCCCTATGAACCTGGCTGTTGTTCATAAGAGCTCTGTGAGACAGAACTCCCACCTGATAGCACAGGTTCCAAGAGCTTAAGTTCCAAGTCACCAAACCCCTCTGAATGGAAGTACAAAAAGCTGTCTGAGCACAGAGGAGGTGTGCCGTGTGTTGAGTTTTTTTTTTTCTCTCCGCCCCCACCCGCCACATTTTAAAAGATTTTAATTCTAGAACATTATTCAGTTCACAGTAAAGTGGATCAAAATTACAGGGATTTCTCACATTCCCCCTGCTCTGTACTTGCCTGCGCAGAGCCTCCCCCATTATCAATGGCAGGTTTAGTTTTTTTTTTTTTTTAAGAGAGAGGAACAGTGAGAGAGAGAAAGAGAGAATCAATTTTATCTAGTTTTTCATGTGGTTTTCATTGTTCCAACACTTCCATTGTGTACATGGTGCTGGGGTTTGAACCCACATCCTCATGCATGCCAGGCAAGTGCCGTAACCCTTGAGCTACCACTCCAGTTCCAAGGCAGGCTGAGTTTTGACTGCCCCACAAGTCGTGGATGGTGAGTAAATTTATCTGTGGAATAAATAATTATTGATAATTTTGTTTCAACCAAAAGCAATTAAGATAAAGAAAGCAGAATAGCTGCAAAATTCACAGCATAAGTTACAAATTACTCAATTTCAACAATGCGACCCCAAGATTCAAAAATAATTTTTATGCCTTTAAACGTAGGAATGTATGGCATGTTATAAAAAGTTAGGTGTGTTTGGGGCTGGAGTGGTGATTTGGTGGTTATGGCGCTTGCCTGGCATGCGCAGGTACGTGGGTTCAAACCCCAGCACCCGTGTACACAACTAAGTGTCAGAACAACGAGAGCCATGGGATAAACTCAATAAAAATCGATTCTCTCTCTCTCTCTCACTGTCCTTCTCTCTTTAAAAAAAAATTAGGTGTGTTATTTCTTAGCACTAATAAAATGTTTTTAGAGCAGTTTCAGATTCAAAGCAAAAGTGAGCAGAGAGGGCAGACCCTCGCCCCTACACAGGCCTTCCCCAGTCTCTGCTGCCCACATACTGGTCTAGTGATGCACCAATGTCACCCATGTTTCTTAGCATTTAGAGCAAGGAAAGACTCTCCAATCATAGAGTGATAACTGGGCATTTCCTCCAATCATCTGGCCCAGCTCTAGGAAAACGGCTGGCAGTTTGACCCAATTGTCCTCTGGGCAGTCAGTATTCTTCAGACCAGACTCTAGTTCAATCACTTCTTGAAAAATACCCTATTTCTGCCAGAATGGGTTCTGATCAAATTCGTGTTTAAAATAGTTATTATAGAATTTTAGTAAGGTAGCCTGAGGGAAAATGAATAGATTCCAAGTTCCACAAAGTCCTGAAAAGCAAGTGGTATTATAGTAACTTCTCAATAAACACTCGCTATGGAAATGGCATTATTGCAGCCATCAGCACAAACTTCAACGCTTAGCTCAAACTACTAAAAAACATGATTTTCAGCCTGGGACCGGTGAACTATTTAAGTACTTTTACTTATGCTTTTGTAGGGTACTGAAACAGGAAAATACAGAAAACTGACTTATCTAAGAGTAGGTAGAATATTTTTTATGTAATAAAGCAGCATAGAACCCCAAAACCAAGCATTATTATATTTAAATCTCCCTACCTATTGCATTTTTAATGAAATTTTCTTTTCCATTAAAAAATTTATTAGGTTAACAAAAAGGGAAGCCTATGTGTTTTCTTTATAGGGTACAAATGCTGACGATGTTGTATTTATGCTGTTGTTTCCTTGAAAGAATCACACAAGGGCTGAGGGTGTAGCTCAGTGGTAGAGCACTAGCTTAGCTTATTTTAGGTTGTGGGTTCAGGCCCTAGGAGTGAACACACACATACACACACTCACACACACCAACACATGCTCACACACACCTGTGCACACACTAACACACACACTTCTGCACGTGCACACACACACGCGCACACACACACGCAATGAATGACCTTATTGCGAACCCATTGTGAAGCTGGAGGGAAGGATTGGTAGTCTGGACAGGGGCATGGGGAGGGACAGGTAGGCAGGTCTGGAGGGCTGTGGTGGAGGGAGAGGGTAAGAACCAGCAGCTGGTCCTGCTGGTTCAGTGCCTCACACCACCCCTTTCACCTTCGGGGAAAGAAGCTCCATTACCTGAACTTGCTGACAGCTATTACGTGCTCAGGAATGAGGTGAGGGTTATGCCCAAAGCCAGGATCCATAAGGCAAGGAACTGGGAGAGAAAGTCACAGGCAAGCTAAAGGAATTTTCACTTTAGGCGCTAACGAGAGACCTGTTCAGAGCTGGAGACCACTAGTGACAACACCAGGAAAGTTGTTGCTGCTGGCAGGAGACCTGCAGTGAGTGACGCTTCCCGGGATCAGCGCAGCTAGCTCACCTTGACAGCTGCCAGCCGCCTTGGACTTTGCTTTAACGCTGTCTCCTTTGTGAAACACACCAGCATTTACTTATTCTGCCTTCAGCTTGGTGTGCACTCTCTTCCCACTCGAAATCACTGGACCACTCTGTGCCAGCCCTGTGCAGTGTGCCACGGGGACGGCTGGCTCAGAGGACATGCTGAGGCTGCACAGGGAGGACATCAGAGAGGACACATCTAATGCGTGCGCCATCAGTGTGTGGACTTTAAGGAACAGGTTAGAAGATGCCCTGCGATCCCGCGGAGGCAGGGGAGTGCCTGCATCGGTTTGCAGGGCTGAACCCTGGTGCTGCGCCGCCGGGGTGGGGCTTAAACAGCAGGGCTTCCTTTCTCCTGGTTCCAGAGGCCTCAAGTCCAAAGTGGAGCTGCAGGCTGGGCTCCTGGGCTTACAGTCCTCTCCTTCCTCTGTGCATCTGTGTCTTTATCTCCTCTTCTTATAAGGACACCACTCATGTGGGATTAGGGCCCACTCTAGTGACCCAATTTTGCCTTAATTGCCTCTTCAATTTATCTTTTTGTTCTTATTTTGTTTGGTGTTGGGGATTGAGCCCAGCACCTTGAACTTGCTAGACAAGCATGCTGCTATCTCCAGCCCTTAACAACCTCTTTAAGGACCTGATCTCCAAGTACTGTCACAGGCTGAGGTCCTGGGGATTAGGTCTTGAACTTGTGCATTTTGAGGGGACACAGTATGGCCTACAGCAGTGTTAATGTACTTCGTATTTTGCTTCTTTGCTGGGAATATTTCTAGGGAATTTTCTAGCCCTCAGTTCACTTGGATTTTGGGAGAAGACTAAGGGAAATCAGTTGGGTTTTCTTTGTTTTAGGCTTTATTTCTTCACATTCACGGAGGCTGAAGTCCAAGATTAAGGTGCTGGCAGAAGGCTGGTTTCTCCTGGGCTTGCTTGTCCTGTGTCCCCACCTGGTCTTCCGTGTGTGTGTGTGTGTGCATGCACGCATGCAAGGAGACACGTCTTTCCCCTTTTGTAAGCACCTTGGTGTTCTCTGCCATTCTACCCCAGTATTCTAATTCAGAAATTTCTTCCAAACTATATAACCTGCTTTTTCTTCCATCTTTCCCTCTTTGTAAACTAGGCAACTTTGCTGGCTATAATTGTGGAGACTGCAAGTTTGGCTGGACCGGTCCCAATTGTGATCAGAGGAAGCCACCAGTTATTCGCCGGAACATCCATTCCTTGACCCCTCAGGAGAGGGAGCAGTTCCTGGGTGCCTTAGACCTCGCCAAGAAGAGCACCCACCCCGACTACGTGATCACCACCCAGCACTGGCTGGGCCTGCTTGGCCCCAGGGGGACAGAGCCGCAGATTGCCAACTGCAGCATTTATGATTTTTTCGTGTGGCTCCATTATTATTCTGTTAGAGACACGTTATTAGGTGGGCTTCCCCCTGGCCTTAAGGTTTATTATTATAGGTTTGTGTTTGGTGGGAGGATGGGGTGGGGATTCTCATGACACAAGTTCATTAACAAGGGAGCCACCTGGAGGCAGAGCTAGGTTTATGAAAGTCCCCTAAGTTGCCAAAGGCAGCCTGAAGTCTGAAGGCGGCAGTTTTTCCTGTACATGGACTGAAGATGTTTCAAAGGTCTCTCCTCTAGTGTATGTTTGGTTCAAAGTCCAAGGTGATCTTTATGAAGCTCTTAATCTTCAAAGGCACGAGTTGGTGAAGTGGAGGCAAATTCCTTCCCATTCCAGGAAAAAATTACAACTTACCAATCTGGCCATGGAAGCCCTCTCTGACCTTTTCTTCCAATTAGAGGAATTAACTGAAGGCACATGATGTGCCTTTGTGCAGAACTTGAGTGCTCCTGCGGGAGGCGGGCACAGCCTCACCCTCCCCGTCTTTGCACTTTGAGTTCTGTCATCACTTATGATCCCCAGGAACTTTGGAATTGTTATTTTCTTTCTTTTTAGAGAGAGAGAGAGAGAGAGAGAGAGAGAGAGTTCATTTTATTATTTCATCTGATTCTGTTTGTTTTTCCTCAACTGATTGTGTATGTGGTGCTGGGGATTGAACCCGGGTCCTCGCGCATGCGGGGCAAGCGCTCTGCTGCTGAGCCACCGCTCCAGCCCTTTGGAGTTGTATTGTCAAGGAAAAATATCAGCTGGGTCGCAGCATTGTAGGGTTCCTCCAGCTTAGCCCTGCAGACTGTGGCGATGTTGGGTGCTTGAGAAAACATTGCAATTAAAATGGCACTTGAGAAACATCGAGGACCCTTCTGGGTCCTAAAATGTGGCACTGGGTAGGGGTTGAAACGGGAGGTTGTCTGTTCCGCACCTCGCTAACCAAATAGGTGCAGCTTTGTCCTCAGTTATTTATCATTTGGGAGAAGTCGTTGGTTTCCTCCAGAAGAGTTTAAATCCATTCTAGATTCTTCTCATGGCAGCTGTACACACTTGGCCACACCTGCAACTGCCCCTATTTTGGGGTTCCCTCATTGGGGTCAGGGTGGATAAAGACATTGAGCTCACTTGAAATGGTGACGTTGTGGCTTGGTATTGCCCTTGTATACATCCCTTATTCCTCGTCTTTGTTTGGATGATTTGAAACTTTGCTCTAGAGGAAAACATGAAAAGATGGAGTCAAGTTTTATTTTTTTCATCTAGTTTTTGTTTTTCTGACCCTTAGTTGTGTATGCAGTGCTGAGGTTCGAACCCAGGTCCTTGCACATGCTAGGCAAGCACCGTACCACCGAGTTACCTCTCCAGCCCTAAAAAAAAAAAAAAAAAGCCAATGGCCGTGATAGCAATTTGCTTTTGGTATGAGTCTTTTTAAAAGCTGCCTCTCAGGTAAACGTCTGTCTTTCTTTATTGACAGAGAAGGTGGCTCTTCCAGCTATCAACCTTCATAGTTTTCCTGTCATCACTCTGAGGAATTTTTGCTTTATGAGAGGGTCGTCTCTCAAGGGGAAAAGTAAACTATAGTTTCTGGTCATATCTAGGAATTAAATTTATATTCATGTCTGTTCAGCTCTCTGAAGTTATTATAGGTACTTTGAAAAAGAACTAAAGTTAGCTAAACTTTCTACATAACCACCAAAAGCTGTTATAAAAGAGGGAAGAAGGATGGAACAGGCAGCCAGGAGGGCGTCAAATCGCCCAAAGCGTTTCGCTAAAATTGGCGGTTCCAGTGGCCAGCCTAATTGGTTTGAATGCAGTTTCCTCTCCAGGTCTCAGCCGTGCTGGTCAGCTAGCTGTTGCAACTGATTGATGGACAAGGCTGAATCTGCGCAAGTTCTCTTTGGTTATATAAAACCTGCATTAGGACTAAGTATGATTGTAGTTATTATGTTATTAATTAATCCCTGCCGGGTCAATTTATGCATTTTCAAGAAATAGGTTAGAAAATATCTTATAAAAATTGTTCCTTTTCTATCCTAATGGTCTACACTTTTGGATACTCTCTCTCTTCTTAATGAATTACTGTTGTGTAATGGGGCTCTCGATGCTGAGCATGACTTGAATTTTCCAGCTTTCTGCTAAAAATCAGGCTTTTGAGAGATGAAGGTGGTTTTATCCTAAAAGTGCTAGTTGCCTCTGAGATTTTTTTTGTCATTGTTACTATTGTTGCTTCTGAAGAGATAACAGCTACTTTTTTCTAAAATATCATGGAATTTTTGGTTGTAAAGACATGTCCCAGGTAAGGTTTAATATTTTAAATATCTTATTCTGTGATCTCTTTTTCCCAATTATTTTAGGACCAGGGCATCCCTATAAGGCCATAGATTTCTCCCACCAAGGGCCTGCCTTCGTTACCTGGCACCGGTACCATTTGTTGTGGCTGGAGAGAGATCTCCAGGTTGGTCAAAACTTTTGTTTGATACTTTTAATTAGAAAAAAAATTATATATGTATTTATATATATATTGCTTATCTTGGTATCCATGGTGAAGTGATAACTGCAATTAAAACAAATTAACATACTCAGGCTATCCTAGAGTTAATTTTCTTTTTAATGTGTGTTAGGAGTTTCTAAAATCTTCTTTCTTGACAAATTCAAGTATACAGCACAATATTATCACCTACAGTGCTGCTGTGCCACCCTGGATTGATTCATCCTGTATGACTGGAGGTTTGTACCTTTTCACCGACATCTTCCCTTCTCCCTTCCTCTACCCTGATCCTGGTAACCACTACTTTACTCTTTCTTTCTTTCTTTTACTCTTTCTTTCTCTTTCTTTCGAGAGGGAAAGTAAGAGAGCGAGAGAGAGAGAGGATCCATTTTATTTAGTTTTTCACGTGGCTTTCATTGCTCCAACACTTTGTTGTGCACGTGGTGCTGGGGTTTGAACTCACGTACTTGCGCATGCCAGGCAAGCGCCGTAACTGCTGAGCCATCGCTCCAGCCCAAGTGTACTATTTCTATGTATTTGATTTCTTTCTTTTTTAAGATTCCACATATAAGAAATCATGCACACAGAATTTTTATGTTTGGCTCTGTTTTAGTTCACTTAGCACAACGTCCTCTATGTTCATTTACATTTTTGCAAATGGTAGGGTTTCCTTTTTCACTAAGGTTGAACAATATTGTATTGCTATATATATGTGTACGTATCTCACCTTCTTTAACCATCCATCTGTCAGTCCTTTTAATCTCATTGTACATTTGGTCAAGCCACAGGCCTGCTTTTGTCTTATAAGCCTTCCTATTGCGTCTGATGTGTAAATTAAATGATGGGACCTGGCCTTTGCTTTCAGCGGCTTACTGGCAATGCATCGTTTGCTTTGCCCTACTGGAACTTTGCCACCGGCAGCAATGAGTGTGATGTGTGCACAGACCAGCTGCTAGGGGCAGCAAGTCGAGATGATCCGACTCTGATCAGCGAGAACTCAAGATTCTCCGGCTGGGAGATTGTCTGTGACAGGTAATGGCATGTGTACTACAGTGGCGATCCTGAGACTCTATGGCTGGGACATGGACATTGTTTCTTTAGATTTCTGTTTCTAATGTACACAGGATTCTGTTTATGTTTCTGAAAGTAATTTTCCGTGGGAGGCGGGATTTTTAAAATTCTAAAAACTCTTTAGTAAAAAAAAAATCAAAATCATATCAGTGAATTTAATGTGCTTGGCCACTAGCGGATCTTGTGGTCAGCTGTGTTAAAATGAGTAGTTCCTGCTTCCAGCCAACATTTGCTAAGCACCAGCTGTGGCCTAGGTGTTGCAATAGTGCTGGACCCAAGATGAATAGAGTACTGCCTCACTTCTGCTTATCATTTTGTGTTTAGAAAGATGGACTTGTAAAGGAATTACCATTCTGTCTGAGAAGTACTTTAACAGGTGCATGCGCAAAGCCAGGAAGAGCCAAGGCAAGTCCCCAGGGGTGGGGATGATGGTGCTGAGACTGTAGGAGGAACTAGACCTCAGGCAGGTGTAGGGAAGGGTGAGGAGGGTGTGGGAGGGTGGCAGGTGTGTCCTAGGTGGAAGGGGCATCATGTGAGGAGCTAGGGAAGTCTCTGAAAGCAGTCTGGTGTGCCTGGACTATAAGATGCAGGTGAGGGGACAGTAGCATGGGTCAGGAGAGGATGTCCTCTTAACCTCTAAAGTCCACACAAGCAGGCAAACGACCTGCAGTCCAGGAGGTGTTCTGTTCTCAAGGACTCCTTGAACTTGTTTTTTCTCTAAGGGCAGTACTGACTTTTTGGGGACGTGTATTGAGACCCTAACAGAGGCCTGCAACCTTGGCTAGTACTAAACCCTACACACACCATGCTTTTTCCTATACAAACATTCTCATGGTAAAGTTTATAAACTAGACACAGTAAGAGATAAGTAATAATGTTATAATAAGAGTTACGTGGATGTGTTCTGCCGTTCTAATTCCTCATAGCTTCATACTAATATGTTCAGATTGGAATTGACTGCTGGTAACTGAATCCACAGAAAACAAAACCACAGATAAGGGGGATGATTGTTATCTCAAAGTTTCTCCAAGAGGCTCCTCTGCTTTCCTCTATTCATTTCTTTTCTCCCAAACCCCCATATTTTTAAAAAATTTTTTATTAAGCAGTTGAGTTATTGTATAGTCATAAATGCATATAACGCAATAATATGATATGCATATGTTCTTAAACCAGAATTACCCCCACATTGATCATACTCCAGTCTTTTGATTCTTCTATATTTCTTTTTTTAATTGAGAAATTTATTTTTTGAACAACCATACAAGTTTTAAACAAAATAATATAAAATGTACATAGATTCTGAAGATTAGATTTACCCCCAAGAGTGCCCCCCAAATTACCCACCCTTATCCCTCCCTTCCCCTTCCCACAATATCTCCAAAAAAGTATTAGGTTGTATAACATTACACCTTATCTGGATTTAACACATGATAATAAACCACCTTTCTCAATGGCCAGGGTCTATAGTTCCAGCCTCCACAGATGAGTGGAGATATTCGACCCCTGGTTCTCTGGGTTAGGCTGATTTTACTCAGCATAATTTCTTCCATAGCCATCCATTTACCTTCAAAGGCTGCAATATCATTGTTTCTAATTGCTGTGTAAAATTCCATGGTATGTATGTACCACAGTTTTTGGATCCATTCATCCAGTGAGGGACATCTGGGTTGTTTCCATAATTTTGCTATTGTAAATTGAGCTGCTATGAATATAGATATTGCTGTGTCACTATAATATGGTGATTCTAATTCCCCTGGAAAAATACCCAGAAGAGGAATAGCAGGATTGTATGGTGGGCTCATCCCTAGTTTTTTGAGGGTTCTCCACACTGCTTTCCAGAGGGGCTGTACCAGTCTGCAGCTCCACCAATAGTGTGTTAGTGTGCCTATTTCTCCACAGCCCCTCCAGCATCTATTATTGTTCATTTTCTTCATTTTTGCCATTCTGACTGGTGTGAGGTGATATCTTAATGTAGTTTTCATTTGCATTTCTCTGATTACTAGTGATTTAGAGCGCTTTCTCATGTATTCATTGGCTTGATCAATGTCCTCTATTGAGAAGTTTCTATTTAGCTCTTTGGCCCATTTATTAATTGGGTTGCTGGTGTTTTTGTAGTTGAGATTTTTGAGGATTTTGTAGATTCTGGATATGAGGCCCCTGTCAGAGGAATCATAGCCCATGATTCTCTCCAATTCTGTAGGAAACCTCTTGACTCTTTTGATTGTTTCCTTGGCAGTGCAAAAGCTTTTTAGCTTTATGACATCCCATTCACTGATTTTTGACTTTATTTCCTTCACTTTAGGAGACATGTTGAGAAAGTCTTTGCCTACTCCCAAATGCTGAAATGTTGGACCTCATTTGTCTTCCATCAGTTGCAAGGTTTAATTCCTACCTCCTTGGTCTAATTTGAACTTTCTGCAAGTGGCTGACCAGTTTGTCCAGCACCATTTGTTGAAGAGGCTGTCTCTCCTCCATGTAATATTTTGTCCCCCTTTGTCAAAAATCAGATGTTTAAAGATTTGAGGATTTGTTTCGGTGTCTTCTATTCTATTTCATTGGTCTTCTTTCGTATCTTGATACTAGTACCATGCTGTCTTTGTTACTACGGCTCTATAGTATAGTTTTAGATCTGGAATGGCAAAACCACCTGATTCATCTTTCTTGCTTAGTAGTGTTTGGCAATTCTAGGTTTCTTATTGTTCCAAATGAATTTGAGAATTGATTTTTCTATGTCTGTAAAGAACAACATAGATATCTTTATAGGGATAGCATTAAATCTATATAAAGCTTTAGGTAGAATGGCCATTTTTATTATATTAATTCTGCCTAACCAAGAGCATGGAACATCTTTCCATCTTCTTAGGTCATCTTGGATTTCATTTTTCAATGACTGATAATTTTCATTGTAGAGATCTTTGATTTCCTTTGTAAGGTTAATTCCCAAGTATTTTATTTTTTTTGAAGCTATTTTGAAAGGGACTGATTTCCTGACTTCTTCATCAGTCCTATTATTATTAGTGTATAGGAAAGCTATTGATTTATGGGTGTTGATCTTGTATCCTGACACTTTGCTAAATCTGTTTATAAGTTCAAGCAGCTTACTGATGGAGTTTTTTGGATCTTGCAGATACAGGATCATGTCATCAGCAAAAAGAGAGAGTTTGACTTCCTCTCTTCCTATTTTTATCCCTTTGATTTCTTTCTCTTGCCTAATTGCTCCAGCTAGGGTCTCAAGAACAATATTGAATAAAAGTGGTGAGAGCGGACAGCCTTGTCTTGTTCCCGATTTTAGTGGAAATGCTTTTAGCTTTTCTCTGTTTAGTATTATACTAGCTGAGGGTTTAGCATATATAGCCTTTACATAGTTCAGAAATGTTCCTTTGATCCCTATCCTCTCTAGAGTTTTGAGCATAAAAGGGTGCTGGATTTTATCAAAGGCCTTTTCTGCATCCATTGAGATGATTATATAGTTTTTGTCCTTGATTCTGTTTAAGCCCATCAGTTCCTGGGCTTTTCTTCTTTGGTAGACTTTTAATTGTGATATGGATTTCAGTGCCTGTGATTGGGCTATTTAGGAATTCAATATCATCCTGAGTCAATTTAGGGATGTTGTATATGTCAAGAAATTTATCCATTTCCTCCAAATTATCAATTTTGGAGAAGTATAGGTTTTCAAAATATGATCTTTTAATTTGTTGGATTTCCTTGGGGTCGGTGGTGATCGCTCCCTTTTCATTGGAGATTTTATTGATTTGCTTCATTTCTCTCCTTCTTTTGGTTAGATTCACTAGTGGTCTGTCTATCTTGTTTACTTTTTCAAAGTACCAGCTCTTTATTTCATCAATTCTTTTTATTGTTTTTTTTTTGTTCCATTCTTCTATATTTCATCCCTAGATTGCGATTTTCCAGAATTAAGTGATTACGTAAATATTATTTAGATTCTCAGGGGGGTAAAGACTATGCTACATTTTAGGTCGTCTCCCTAGATCCCTCCCTATCCTCCCTCCCTCTCACCTCCTCTTCTCCTGTTCCTCCCCCTCCCTCTACATATCCGTGGTTCCCCTAGATTATGTGTTGCTATGCTTTTGCTGGGTCTAATACGTGAGTTTGACTACCTTTCACCCAAGCCTGGGTTTTGCTCCAACCTCTACTGCCTCTACTGCCAAACCCTACTACTATCCCTCACCATCCTGTGTCTTTAGGCGGCACCTGGGCACTAAGCTCCAGCTCACCTCCAGGCCCCTTGGCCAGCACCTGAGCCTGGACAGGTATGTGTTCCGAGGGCCCCGTGCCTGCCACAGGCACCCCTCTTCTACATCCCACACATGCCCTGCAGCAGGACAGGACTCTGGGCTCCATAATCCTGTGTGTGTGTGTGTGTGTGTGTGTGTGTGTTTTAAGACAGAGAGTCAGTGAGAGAGAAAGAGAGAGGCAATTTTATTTAGTTTTTCACGTGGCTTTCATTGCTCTGAGACTTCTTTTTGTACGTGGTGCTGGGGTTTGAACTCTCGTACTCACGCATGCCAGGTAAGTGCCATAACTGCCGAGCCACTGCTCCAGCTCAGCGTATGTATTTTTTCCATGACTTAATTCCATACGCTGCCATTTCCCATGGTGTCCTGGGATTTAATAGGTTGTGTGTGAACAGAGGTGTCTGTGGTCAGGTGTTTAGAGAATGCCAAGTTTAAAGAGCTTTTACAAAATTTAAAACATCTTCAAGCGGTTCCTAGATAAATATACTATTATTCTTCAAGAGGAACCTGAATTTATCTGACCCTGAGACTCTCATTCCACAGCCCTTCCCACTGGAACTCCCTTTGGGTAATGCTGCCTGGGGAGCTCTTTTTTGCCTGGCATGTGGGTCCCGGTCTCTTCCATCCTGTGTGTGTGTTCAGTCTGTTCTCACATACCCGGTACTACTCTCTTACTCTTTAAAACTCAAACAGTATCATATTTAAAACTCTATCTCTAGGGCTGGAGTGGTAGCTCAGTTGTTGCAGTGCTTGGCTGGCATGTACGAGGACATGGGTTCAACCTCCAGCACCACGTACACAATCAAGTGTCGGAGCAATGAAAGCCACTTGAAAAAGTAGATCAAATTGATTATTTCTCTCTCATTGTCCCTCCCTTAAAAAAACAAAACAAAACAAAACCTCTATATCTAATGAAACAATGCTCTGATGGTGGAATTCCAGGCCCCCACTGGCACATGCAGTGCATTTCATGGGTCTGGGGCCTTCTCAACCCTGTGCTTATCATATAACTTCGATACCTTGCTGCCTTTATACATTTCCCAGTGGGGTGTTTCTTTCTTTAAAAAATATTAATTATTATTTTAATTGTATAAATTATGGGGTACAGTGTGATTTGATACATGTGAAATTTGATACATGTATTCAGTATGTAATTATCACACTGAGGTAGTTAATATTTCCATCTCCTTAAACATTAAAAAATTATTTGATTAATATAGTTTCATCTACTTTTATTCTGACATCCTGTTTGCCTAAAATGCTTTCCTAGATCTGTGTAGCCACTTCCACCAAAACTGGCCTGGCTCACGTCAGCGTGGGTCCCCCTGATCTTCCCTCTACTGTCCCACATTCAAATGCCCAACACAGGAGTCACCATCTTGCTTGTAGGCCCTCTCACTGTCTTTTCAATGGAACAGTAATTATTACTGTATTATTCTTGTATTCATATTTTGTGCATCTACATTTTTAAACTTCTTGATCCATAGTTATTTTCAGGGGTAGTATTTTAAGCAACTAATAAAACTTTACCATGACTATGACCATGACTTGCTGGTTTGCTTGGCCCAAATTTATAACACTTTTCATGGGTTGCAATATATTATTTTTAATCTTCTTCTAAATCTTAGCCTGGATGACTACAACCACCGAGTCACCCTGTGCAATGGAACCTATGAGGGTTTGCTAAGAAGAAACCAAGTGGGAAGAAACAGTGAGAAACTGCCAACATTAAAGAATGTACAAGATTGTCTGTCCCTTGCCAAGTTTGACAATCCTCCTTTCTTTCAGAACTCTACCTTCAGCTTCAGGTTGGTGCTCCAAGCCCTTTCATGACACCTTTAAATTTTTCAGGCTTGTGGTTGAGGTGGCCTGGAAAGGAAATCCAGGGCTTAAAAAGAGAGAGCACAGGAACTGACATCAGGATCCTCTTTAAGCACCCAGTTGTGTAGTTTTGGTCAGCTTTTCTGCTGCTATGACTAAAAGACCAGTAAGAACAATTTTAGGAGGAAAAGTTTATTTAAAGGCTCATGGTTTTGGAGGTCTTGGTCCATAGAAGGCCATCTCCATTCCTTGGGGTTCAAGGTGAGACTGAACATCATGGTAGAAGAGTGTGGCAGAGGGAAGCGAGTCAAGCATGGCTCCAGGAAGCAGAGAAAGAGACTCTACGCTAGGTACAAAATATCTGCCCAAAAGGTAAAATTCAAGGTGGATATCCATGATCTGGTTTTTCCCCTCAATAACAAAGTTTATATCCACTGAATGATAATGTTTTGATAATGTTTCTCCCTCAACTGTATTTCTATATTCTAATAAAAAAAAAAAGAGAAAAAAAAAATCTGCCCAAAGGCTCATCCTGAATGACCCACCTCCTCCAGCCATACCCTACCAGCCTACAGCTACCAGTCAATCCCTATAAAGAAATCAACTCACTGATTGGATTAAAGCTCCTATAACCCAATCATGTAACCTCAGCCTTCCCACAGATTCAAACCACAATATTTGTTTATTCTCTTCGAACTCAGGGTCCAAAAGCACCTTTTTTAATTTCTAATTTCTGTTTACATAGAGGTATAATCTTTTGAAGCATAGAATCTTGATAAACATAGAGCTTTAAAAATGTGCATACTCCTTATTTTTCTTTTCTTTATTATTTTTTTAATGCTGACATTAGAAATTTATCAGCCACTTGGGCTCTGAGTTTTCAATACAACTGAAATTATAACATAGCAATGGCATTCCAATGCTCAAAATTTAAAGACCACTTTTTATTTTCTCCCACCAAAAGACTTTAAGAATTATGAGAAATAGGTATAGAAATAAGATTTTAATAAAGATGTGTGGGGCTTCCAAAAGGGGTGGTGGATGTACTTATGGTTTTCTCCAAAACTAGGTTCTTCCTCTCTTAACTTCATGTAAATAGCACAACTTGTATGGGGTCAAGGTCAGTCCTTGACCCCATACAAGGCTGAATGTAAGTGCAGAAGCTGGCTTAAGTATAGCAGGGCTCAGAGTCTGTGCTGGAGTTGGACACAGCCCTCAGTGTAGTGTCAAAAGTAGGTAAAGGGTGATATTTAAGACTGTTTTTGGTTATGATAAAAATTAGTGCAAGCTATTAAATTAGCTTGCACTTCCTGTGGATCTGAGTTAGGTGAATGGTCCTCAAAATGTGGTGGCATCTGAGAGTTGGTTAGAAATGCAGATTCTGACGAGCCTGCACCTGCTGACTCAGAAGCTCTCGGAGAGGGCAATGAAATATGCCCTTTCTCTCCAGTGATTACAACGTGTGCTTAGATTTTTTTTTTGGTTCATTTTTTTATTAGGCTTACATTTAGGAAGGAGTCATTGTCATACAATTAAGAACAAATGTATAATGACAGGACAAGCCGAGGCTGATGCCATTCCATGGTTTCTCCCCTTGGGTTTCCAATGGTTCTATGTTTCCCCCTATTTAACCCCCATGTTAATTGGACTTCTCATGGAAGTTGAAGGTTTCCCACTAGGTTGAATCCCCCATACTCCGTCCTCCCTCCCTCCATCCTCCTTGCTATCCTTCCTATCCCCTCCCCTCTCCCTGGCACCCTCCCTTCCTCCCCCAGCGTCATAAACAAGGTTCCCCCTGCTTGTGTAAAATTTCATACATGTTGAGGTTATTATTAGTTTGGCCATCAAGCATATTGTTTCTGATTGTATACTGATTCCACAAATGAGAGAAAACATTCAGCCCTTGAGTCTCCGAGTTTGGGGTATTTCACTTACCATAATTTTTCCCATGTGCATCCATTTGGCTGCAAATGCCATACTATCATTTTCTCTAATAGCCAAGTAGTAGTATGCTTATATTTGAGTTAGGGTATGGACAGTTAGAATTTCCTAAGCAATTCTTTCCTAAGACAGGAAGATAGATCCTGGGAATGCTGGGATATGCTTAGGATATTACATATATTACAGCCAAGATGAAGGTCTATTTAGTTGAGAACTATGACTATAAGATTATATATTAGTTCAGAAATCATTTATTAATCACACACTATGTGCTGGGCAGGATACTGGGCTCTCACTATAAAAATAGGTGTAGAACTCAGACCCTGTCCTGCAAAAGCATGAAAGACAGGTGCAAAGGTAAATAATTGTCACAGAGTATGGAGTTTAACATTTAACAGAGCAGGTGCCAAAGTAGCATGAATTAAGCATTCATGTCCCTTCTGAAAGATTATCATCACCGGTCGGGGGGCTCACTCAACTAGCTTTTGCAGCACTGCTCATAAGCCTCCCCAATCCTGGATTAGAAGATGACTCTCCAGGCTGGAAACCATGATAAGAGGCCTTTCTGCATCTTTGTCTGAACTCACTGATGTGCTGGTTTCTCTCAGGAATGCCCTGGAAGGATTCAATAAAGCAGATGGGACTCTGGACTCCCAAGTGGCAAGTCTTCATAATTTGGTCCACGCCTTCCTGGATGGGACAAGTGCTATGCCACATTCAGCAGCCAATGATCCTGTTTTTGTGGTATGTTTTGAGACTCCAAGAATAGAGAAAGAAATTTCTAGAAAACATGTCAGATTTACTTATTCTTCAATAAGATTAAGGTTTGGTAGGGTTTCATTCGCTGTGAGAACAAGATGACGTTTGTTTATACAATGCACACCTTTGGGCTGGCTTGATGGTATTTGAAGCCCATAATCAGAGCCCCACACTTCCAGGATGGGTAGCTTTTGGATGACCTAGGGCAGGATTTTATGGTTCAGAGGTGAGTTCATAAATTAGCATAATGAGGTCATAATTTAACAAAATCATAACTTAGCATAATTATAAATGAGTTTTTGTTGGTTAAATGAGTGGTTTTTGAAGTGCATTAACCCCACACAAACCACCTTCAGTGAGTTAGTAGTTAGTCGAGGAAAGAAAGTTTCTGGTTACCTGAAGAAGGAAGGAAAATGCAGACAGGGTGCAGGGCAGATGAAAATCACAAACGTCTTCAACAATGGCAGCTACACGAGCGAGCTCTGTGGCACTTGCTTTGTTCACCCGCTTCAGAGCGCTGAGATGGAAGACACCAGTAGAGATTTGCCAATGACCGTGGAGGAGCCCCACGGTTCTTTACTGACCCAGGGGTGATAAATCCTTTGATATATTTGAGTCTGATTTCTATCTCCCTTTAAAACAAAAGGAAAACAATTGGTAAAATTTGACAGTGGGATTATAAAGTACAGAATTCCAAGCTTTATTAGTCTTTAAGATGCATTCACCAAGGG
Source organism: Aplodontia rufa (assembly GCA_004027875.1). NCBI lineage: Eukaryota > Metazoa > Chordata > Mammalia > Rodentia > Aplodontiidae > Aplodontia > Aplodontia rufa. The sequence goes on from PVKS010016935.1 coordinate 29,040, forward strand.
GGTTCTGCAGAGACAGAGCCATAGTGCTCAGCTGCCCTGTAGGCAAAGGCACAGCTACACATTAGCCCCTTGCCCACGGGTTACTTGCCCGTGGTCAACCACCGTTTGAAAGAAGGGCCAGTATAGTAGGAGATATTTTAGGGGAGATAGCACATTCTCATGACTTTCCTTACAGTGAATTGTTATTATTGCGCTGTTGTTAATTGTTGCTAATTTTTTTTAAGAGAGAAAGGAATAGAGAGAGAGAGAGAGAGAGAGAGAGAGAGAGAATATCAACCTGATTTTTTCATCTGGGTCTTGTTTCTCTGACACTCAGTTTTACATGTGGTGCTGGGGTTTGAGCCCGGGTCCTTGTGCCCGCCAGGCAAGTGCTCTAAATGCTGAGTTATCTCTCCTGTGTCTAATTTATGAATTAAACTTCATTATAGGTGCCTATGAATAGGAAAGCCCACGGTGTACATAGGGCTTGGTTCTCTCTGTGGTTTCCGGCATCCACTGGGGACTTGGGGTGGGTGGAGCCTCTGATTTTCACCGTTGTAGTCGAGCATAGTGAGTTTATTAGTCCTTGTGTGGAGAGAATGGAAGATGATGGAGAATCTCAGGCGGTAGATGTTAGAAAGGATGGATGGGACTTGGAATTGCGTTCGGTGATTTGGGGAAAGAGTTAAGCAGTTTTGCTTTGGATTGGATGTTGTCAGGAAGCAGGGGTGATTCCATGACTGATGACCTCAATAGTTCTCCATAGGACGGACAGACCAGGCTCAGGTTACTAGTGAAGCAGCCAACTACCCAGGAAGCGGGTGTTAGGTGTTCTGTGCACATTTTGTCCAGGTTCAGACATAGCTATGGATTCAGCTGGGTTTTGTCCTGATCTGTCACAGACTTCCTTATCTGATGTTCTATGAAATTATTTACGTCCAACAGGAGGACATCAGGCCTGGGTGACAGTACCAGACCAGCTCCTAGAAGCTGGGGTCTGCTTTTTTTGCTCTCAGGTACAGTTCACTAAATTTGGCTTAGGAGGTTTACTTAACATGAACATTCATGTTTCAGCCACTGAACCCCAACAATGGCTCTGCTTTATAGAAGCTCAGTTCACCATCATCTAATTTAGCATCAGCTTCAGGATTATATATCTTATATGGTTTGGGAGCAATTGCAAGAAGAAATTTCACTTCTTGTCCTGTTTTGTTTTGTTTGGGTACTGGGGACTGAACCCAGGGCTTCTCTACCACTGAGCTAGCTACATCCTCATCTCTTTTTATGTTATATTTTTGAAACAGGGTCATGCTAACTTGCTAATGCTGGCCTTGAACTTGCAATCCTCCTGCCTCAGCCTCCTGAGCCACTGGGATTACAGGCATGTGCCACTGAGTGCAGCTTCTTGTCTTTTTTTTTTTTTAATTTTGTTTTGTTTTGTCAATATTCTGAGTTGATTTTGTATTGTGGCCCAAAATACTATTCTTTTTTTAAAATTTTTTTTAAGAGAGAAGGACAGTGAGAGAGAGACAGAGAGAATCAATTTTTATTGAGTTTTCACATGGCTTTAGTTGCTCTGACACTTAGTTGTGTACGTGGGTTGCTGGGGTTTGAACCTGTGTACTTGTGCATGCCGGGCAAGCACCGTAACCACCGAGCCACCACTCCAGCCCCCCAAAATACTATTCTTTCTTCCAGAATTTTCTTCATCTCATGTGAATCTTAGTAATATTTCTTAGTCTTGTCAGGCAGCAATAATGAAGCACCATGGGCTGGCGAGTATAAACAACAGACGTTTATACCCACCGCTATGGAGAGTTGGGGTCTGGGAGGATCAGGGTGCCGGCTGATCTGTTTTTGGTGAAGTCTTACTCTCTGAACCTTCTGACTGTGACCTCATATGCTGGAGCCTGGGAGTGAGTTCTGCAGTGTCTCTTATAAAGACACTGATCCTATTGAATCAGGGTGTCACCCCCATGACCTTAGTAAAGTTTGGTCACCTCCTTATGGGCTTCATCTCCAAACATAGGTACATTTGGAGGTTCAGCCTTCAACATGTGAATCAGGGGGGACCATTCAGGCTATAGCACAATACATCCTCAAACTAAAAGGTCATAGCAGTTTGTTTTTCTGGGTTCCTGGGAGATAAAAAGAACACTGGATCATGTGTCAATTTGGTTTTATTTCATCCTCATTTGTGCCATCTCGGGAATGTCACTGAACACTGTGGAGCTGCTGTTTACCCTCTGCAGCGTTGGTCACATGACCTGATCTTGTGATAAAAAGTGTGGTGCTTATTAAAGCAACTCGTGTAGATTAGGATAATAGGATGATGCCCTAGAAACTGTCAAAGACAATGCAAATGTTATCATAAAAATAATAATGGGTTTATGGTAGTCAGTGGGAAAGAATGAGAATTATGTGTTGGGCTTGCCATTTCAAACCCTAATTAGGCTTCCTTATCTTGTTCCCCATAGCTGACAGTTGTACCCCAAGGCGGTTGACTGACAGGGTATTTCAAAGGTGATTTATTATTTTTACTGAACCCAGGATACAAAAAGAGGGGATATTAGGAGAGTGAAAGTATAGCTCCCAATGACTGAGCTTGCCTGGTGGCATGAAGGATAGTCTGCCAGGTCTGAGCAGCTTTCTGGGGGCCCCTGATGAGGTTCAGGAAGTCCTGACATGGAAGCCGTGGGCAGAACTGGTTCTTCCTTCTAAAAAATCTTTCTCCTCTCAGGAGTATGTGGCAGCATTAAATGAAGGGATTGTCAGAAGGGTGGCCCTTTGGTCCCAAGCTGTACCCAGGTGGGGGCTTTTCTGTTCAGGCTCCACAGCCTCCTTGCCCATCTCGGACCCCTGCCTAGTTCAACGGTTTCAACTTCGTATTTCAGATCAGCCCTCAGCTTACACTGAGCATTTGCCATCTCTGCCTTCTCTGCTATTTATCTGACTCTATGTCTTTAAATAGGTTTTTATTAAAACAATCATTTTCAGCTATATAATTTGTATCCTCCGATCCACAGTTATAAGGAACATGTCACAATACTTCTTATCCAGTGTTTCAAAATGTTATGAACAGAACCATGGAATCATCTAACAAATTGAGGATGACATCCCAAACTTTTCTCTCCTATGAGAGGAAATCATAGTGGTGCTAGCAATTTGGTTTTCAGTAACCCACCTCTCTAGGACTGCTCTCTGCACTCTCCTTCTTTTATTTATTTATTTATTTTTTTAAAGAGAGAGGGACAGTGAGAAGGACAGTGAGAGAGAGAGAGAGAGAGAGAAGAGAGAGAGACACAATCGTCAATTTTATTTTAGTTTCTCATGTGGCTTTCATTGCTCTGACACTTTGTTGTGTATGTGGTGCTGGGATTCAAACCCACGTCCTCACACATGCCAGGCAAGTGCCATAACCACTGAGCCACTGCTCCCGCCCCTGCTTTCTCCTTTGGAGGAAGCCTCCCTACCAGGTGCACAAGGGAGGACATTTTTTTGTAAGGCCAGACAGCAAATATCAATGGCTTTGGGGGCCAGATGGTCGCTGCTGCAGCTACTCAGCTCTCCCACTACAGCATAAAAGCAGCCCCGGACAATGCATAAGCCAAGTGTTGCATTCCAATAAAACTTTATTTAGAAAAACAGGTGGCGGGCCCATATGCTGCTGTTCTGCGCTTGGCGTATTTCATTTAATGTAATGCTGCCAGGCTTTATTTTGCCACCCCCTGCTCTGGGGATCGATGCCCTTTCTGTGCAATAGAGATATCTCTTCAGTATTACATTTTTCCTGGCTGAGGTGAAAACCCATATTACAACTTTATGGGTAAGGAATCCTATGACTATATGCAGTTCAAAGATATTAGATGTTTAATCGTGTTGATCTTCATTACTTTTTATATCTTTGATATTTAAAGTTGTGTTTTCTTTGATAATATCTTATCATGTACATGTAAATAAACCAGAAGCCACACTCTTTCTTTGAAGACTCAGAAATAATGACGCTGGTTCTGGAAGGCACCCCTTACTTCAGGCTATTTACACACAGTTTTATGTAGAAACCAATTCAGCCTTAAATTACACGTTGCTTATTGAGATTTAGGTTAAAGCATTTCAGTTAACAGAATTATGGCTTCTGGAATTTCAAATGCATGAGGCAATTCATGCAAATATATTGCACATGACATTTATTAAAATGATTTTTTTTCTGAAATATCTTCAGGCAGGAGAAGTACAAAATTGTGTATGACCACAATAATGAGTAAGAGAAGGAAGAACATTAAAATACAGGAAAAGCTCTGAACCAATCTCTGAAATTCTAATAATTCTTAAGATAATTGAAACAAAGGAACACATTATTATGGAAAATAAGATTGGGCTGCAAGAATGCTGCCTTCAATAGTAAATTTAGATATACTCCAGAAAAGAATAAAAAAGGAAACCAATAGACAGTGCGGTTAAATATTTTAACTGCCAAGAAAGAAACTGTGTTGGAGGTGAGTGATCTTCCCAGGTCCTCAAGATGCTCTTCTTAAAAGCACTTTCGGATGAGATCATGAGTTGTTTGTCTTTTCTGTGTTTAGCTTATTCCACTTCTTATCCTTGGGTTCATCTATGCTGTTGCAAATGACAAGAAAATATCTTTTTTTTATAACTGGCTAGTATTTTATAATGTGTAAGCACCACATCTTTAAATTTATTCATCTGTTGGATACGTATATTGATTTTCTTTTCTTTTTTTCTTTCTTGTTTTTTTCCTTTTTTTTCTTTTTTTTTGGCGGGGTACCAGGGATTGAATCCAGGAGCGCTTAATCACAGCCCCAGCCCCAGCTTTTTATTATTTTATTTTGAAGATATTTTAAGTTTTTTAGGGTCTCACCCAGTTACTAAGGCTGGCTTTGAATGTGAGATCCTCCTGCCTCAGTCTCCTGAATTGCTGGAATTGTAGGTGTGCCCCACCACACCCAGCTGATTCCATTATCTTTTGGTTATTGTAACCAGTGCTGTAATAAACATGTGAGTGCAGATTTCTCTTTGATATGCTGATTTACATCCTTTGGATATATGCCCAGTCATAGGTTGGATCGTATGGTAGCTTTATTTTTAATTTTTTGAGGAACCTCCATACTGTTTTCTGTAGTGGCCTTACTAATTTTACACCAACAGTGTGCCAGAGGTTCCCGTTCTCCACCTCTTAGCCAGTGATTGTTATCTTTTGTCTTTTTGATAATAGCCATTCTGATGGGGTTGAGGTGGCACGTCATTATGGATCTACTGTTATCCTTTCTAGCCAGTTTACTTGGTGACTTCGAGCTCCTTCCAGTCCCTCAGTGGCTGCGAGACCTGTAGGCCCTATGGTTGATATGCGCTAAGCACCTCATGTGTTTGTTTTCCAGCTTATCCACTGAATTTCTATGTGGACTGAAACAGTCTTATTACCATTTTAATTTCATTTTAATGACAATCAGTTGATTAAGACAGGTCCATTAATATTCAGGAGTATAAAGCAAGAGAAAATAAATTTCTAAAAGCAAGTGCTTAAAAGATTTCTCTAAGTTAACCTTGTGAGACTGTTTCTGACTCTACTCGTCTAGGCTGCAATACAGCCAAATTAAAAGTTCTCAATAACAAGCATAAAATACTTGAATTAAGTTGAAAATTTTTAAAAGAAGTAAAGTACATTGCTTTATTCTCCCCAAGAGTGAAGAACTTAAAATGGGAACTCACTTTGTTTTTCTCAAATAATAAAAATCATAATTAGTTTGACAGTTTCCAAAATGACAATAGCATTGTTTTATGTCAAATTTTGATTTTTAGCAAATTAATGGCTTTTATATTATTTATGATTACAGAAAAGTTGGTGAAAAAAGTTTTAAAATGTCCATAATTCATCTCAATTTTTCTGTTATTTTCTCAAGTGTTATATAGTTTTTGGTTATAAATATGCACATTACACATAATATTCTAATTTAGTTTACTTAATTTTAAGATTATTATATAGTTCCCTAAATTCTTTATTTTATTTTGGTATTGGGGATTGAACCCGGGTCCTCAGGTATGCTAAGCAAGCCCTCCACCACTGAACTACACCTCCAACTCTCCCTAATTCTTTTTTTTTTTTAAAGTGAGAGGGAGAGAGGGAGAGAGAAAGAAAGAGAGAGAATCAATTTTATTTAGTTTTTCATCTGGCCTGTTTCTCCAACACTTAGTAGTGTATGTGGTGCTGGGGTTTGAACCTGGGATCTCACACGTGCCAGGAAAGCGCTCCAACCACTGAGAGCCACTTAAAAATTTTTAAATATGTAATTCACATAAGAAGGGATAAGTGAAAAGTTACTTCAGTGAGTCATAATTTGCATTCCTCTTTTTCTAAGTGAAGTTCAGCATCATTTTATCCATTTAAAATTGTTTGCATTCCCTTTCCTGTGATCTATCTACGAATGTAGGTTCATGACTTCTGGGGGAAAAAAATCTATCAATAGAGTCAAAATTAGTGGAAGTGGTTTGTTCTCTAAGTGAGTAAATAAAAATACAACAATCTCTAGATATTTTATCTCCTGGACAGTCTAATAATCTGGTCATATAAGGTTGAATTTTCTAGGTTTTATTTGTAGGAAGCAACTGTGATCATCAACACCATATCCAGTCTCTAGAAGTGCAACTGGGGCTTAGTAGATGCTCAGTGAACTTTTGTTAGGGGTTAGGAGTTTGTTCAGGGGTAAAGTGTGTGTTTAGTAGCGTGAGGCCCAGGGTCCAATGCCCAGCAACCTGTCTCTGAATGCTTTGTTAGGAGAATGCTACACATCATTCTGTGATCCCCTCTGCTAGGTGTCAAGCAAACAATCCCTAACTTCACAAAGCTTTATACGGTGAACTACTCTCCTTGTTTTAAATATGGGGAAATAGAATTCAGAGAGGCTAAGAAATGTGTTCAAGTTCATACCAGCTAGGAAGAAGGCTGAGAAGAGACTCTAAGAAGCTTCCTACTCACAAATTTCCCCATGTCCAACCTTCTAACAGCAATTTACCTCTTGTCAGTTTAAACAATTCTTAACTTGATCCCTTCACAATTGCTTCCATTACAGCTGGGGTAATTTAGTCCTGTAAGATCATGTTAATCAGAATTAACACTAATTGGTGAAGGGTAGGTCCAAATAATTTTTCATGGCCTTTGAAAAGACGGGGCCACTGGTTTTATTATATGTACTTATGTTTCTTAAATGCTTCATTTACTTATTTAATATGCAGTTTTAAGGTAACAGACATGCAGTCACTATCTCCTGAGCAGCGCAACATCTTGGTGAGTTTTAGAAGAGCTGAGGTATCAGAGGACGACTGCCCACCTGCTTGGGAAGGACCCCAGGTGGCAGGATTTCTGTGGGTTCAGCCTGGGGTATGTTTTTGTTTTTTAATTTGGCAGGCACTCAATGTCACCTGAAGGTGTCTTTCCAATACCAGGCTTTATAAGCTTAAACACATACTCTGTTGAGGAGAACTAAACCAGTATTAAGGGAGGCATTATATAAACCTCATTATTGATGATGTCCCCTATGCACAAGGTGGCAAACCACAACCAAGATGGTTCTAGTACTGATCCTCTTTGAAGTTTTGATGATTCGTGGCCACAGGTGGCTTGGGGGCAGCTCCGTGTCCAGGTAGATTCTCCTGTCCATCACCTTGCTTCTGTCTCTTCAGCCCGCCACGTGTGCCTAGGGTGCATAGGGAACTGCTCACTTCTTTGCAAGTCAGCAGGCTCCCAGTGGAACCCTGCGCAGTGTTCTGTTTGTATGTGTTCAGAGTTTAATCCACAAAGCACAAGCTTTCTTTCTTGAGGAACTAATAGCTGAATCTCTGGTGCTCTTGCCAGTCTTCTTCATGTACATGATAGATAGTATAACTTATGTATAACGTATAAGTGTGGGGCTGGAGCTGTGGCTCAGTGGTTATGGCACTTGCCCAGCATGCGCAAGGACATGGATTCAAACCCCAGCACCACATACACAAGGAAGTGTCAGAGCAAAGAAAGCCACATGAAAAACTAAATAAAATTGATTCTCTCTTTCCATTCTCTCTCTCACTGTCCCTCTCTCTTTAAAAAAATAAATATAATGTATATTGTATACACTTTATGCAGGCATATGTATATTTTGTATACAGTGCTGTTATATAAATCTAGGCAGAAGAGAGGGTTCCTGATGTAACTCCTTCAAAATGCTGGAAAAATATTTTCTGGACTGTCTGCTCAGGGTCCAATGAGGACGTAGGTGGGAAAGGATAGAGTAAATAGGATACAAAAAAAAAAAAGATAGCAAAATGGGAAACACAAATCATCTTTGCTGAGCTTTACCTAGAAGATACTGCTATTGCTCAAATGTTCTTTGCGCTTATGAGTGAGTCTTAGTCCGTTCAGGACTGTAACAAAAGTACCGTAGACTGGGTGGCTTAACAATAATATTAATTTCTCACAGTTCTGGAGTCTGGGAATTCCAAAGTCAAGGCCTCACACTTGATGTGTGGTGAGGACCCTCTTCTTGCTGTGTCCTCACATGATTGCAAGCAAGAAGAAATTCTCTGGGGTCTCTTTTATGAGGGTGCTAATCCTGTTTACAAGAGTTCCATCTTCATGGCCTTCACCGTCTGAAGGCCCTACCTCCTAATGCCGTTACGCTGGGAGTTAGGATTGCAACATATAAACTGGAAAGGTCATGCACTTTCAGGCTATGTCTCATGTCTCACTAACATGTTCCCTGTGACAGAACTTAGCCAGTTAAGCAGAAGCCTTCGTGTTGCTTGACAGTGGCACTCGCTTGTAATCCCAGCAGCTTGGGAGGCTGAGGCAGGAGGATCACATGTCTGAGACCAGCTTCAATAACTTAGTGAGGCCCTAAGCTGAGTATGTGGCTCAGTGGTTAGGCACCCCTGGGTTCAATTCCCATTACCGGCCCCCCAAGACCATTCTTTCATTTAGAAAGGCTGACCCACCTTCTTATTTTTGTGCTCAACTTAAGTTTGAACTTGGAGTTTCTGTGCTCACCTGTGTCTCTTTCTGCTCTGTGACTTAAGTGAGCACATCTGAATTCTCGCTTTGGCTCTGATTCTTAGAGGCCTGGAGTAGAGTTGCATCCTCTCCTTGGGGGTCAAGGAAACAATTCCCTGCACATACTGGAGTAAGCAGGAGCCCAAGACTGTATCCAGGCCTTTCCCATTGGTCATGGTTAACCACTGATGCTACATAAGAGGTCACCACAACACTTACTAGCTCAAAGCAACAAGGACCATTCGATTCCTCGTGATTTCTGTGGGTCAGAAGTCCTGGAAAGGTTCCGTTTAGCAGTCCTGGCTTTGGGGTTCTTAATGCACTTAGAGTCAGGTGGCAGGAGGGTTAGAGCAGCTACGGACTGGCAAGTCATCTTCCTGTTTTCTGAAATCCCAGGACTTCTCCTTGTGGTCTTTTGTGTGGGTTGGTTTGGGCTTCCTCACAGTGGGCCTGCCTCAGAATTGTTGGACTTCTATGGTGGCCCTGGTGTGTCAATCCCTGGGGAACAGGAGCAGGCAGAGGCAGACACCATCTCTGAGGCTGTAAACTTGTAATCCAGGAATGAAAGAACTCTAACTGCCTGTTACAAAGTCCACACTGAACTCTTGCTTTTGCATCCTGTTGTAAATTCAGGCTGGACCTGTGGAAATTTTGCTGATAATATTTTATAATATGTAATTATTACTGTAGTTGAGGAGGACTTTGACAGCTTCTCTGAGCAAATAAAAATGAGCATTATGTGCATTAAAATGTTTCTAGACTCTGTTGCTGCCATAGCACCAAGAATTCAAGTGAGTTGGTTATAAAATGAGTAGATAGAAGAGTGCTCCTGGTGATGCAAATTAGATAACCCATTTGGAAAACAGGGACATTTTCTTTTCTTATTTTTTCTTGTCTGTTTATATTACAATGCTGGGACATGTCATCTGTTCCTTTTTCCTATTAAACCAAAATATTTTAATATTGAGTGGAATATATATTTCACCATATTTGACTTTTTCCCCCTAAAATTAATAATTAACACATGCATATTGAACGCCTCAAATGTTCCCAAACCAATGTTAAATCTGCAACATGAACTTTCATTTATTTCTCTGATAAAGGGGAATATGATCCTGTTTGGACAGAGATGTCCACGCATCCCTGAAAACTCAATAAAAAATGCTAATGTGCTTACGACCCAACTCTCCCACTCCTGGGTATTTTCACAAAAGAACTAGAATGGGCATCCTACAGAGACACAGCTACATCAATGTCCATAGCAGCCTAATTTACAACAGCGAAACTATGGAACCAACCCAGATGCCTCTCGTTGGAAGAGTGGATTCAAAACTGTGGTATATATACACAGTGGAGTTCTACTCTGCTATTAGAATGATAGCATGGCATTTTCAGCCAAATGGATGGAAATGGAAAAAAAATATGCTGAGTGAAATATCCCAAACACAGAGACTTAAGGACCAAATGTTTTCTCTCTAGAATAAAACCTAAGACAGGATGAAAGTTAGCTGAGTTTAGGTAATAAATTCACCATAGTTGAAATTTCACATAAGCTGGGGGAACCGTAACTATGAAGGAGGTGGGAGAAGGGAGGAAGGCAAGGAAAGGGGAGGATATTTATGCAGCTGGGAACACTTGACTCCCACGAGAAGCCTAACTATACACAGGCAGACAGAGAAGCAGACAGAGAAATTCCCAAAATTAATTTACATATATATGCTCATTTCTATCTATAGCAGGGGGGCATTACAGAGGAGACTGGAGATGCAGAATGGATGAAGCAGGGATGAGGGATCCTGGACTAGGATTGGCCTTAACTTACTTTGTCAGTATCGATGTATGCATGAATATGTAACAATGATTCCTTCCAATATGTAAGACTATGTTGAACAATTAAAAAAAAGAAAAGAAAAGAAATGCTGGTGTGGTGTCATCAAGGGTAAGCTGGCAGACAGCAGCTCCCAGAGCTCCATTCCAGTTCAGAGAAATTCCCAGTTGGGCTGGTTGGTTGGAACCTTCTCTTCAACGTTAAACACCATGTGCTGCTGTCTTTCAGGTCCTCCATTCCTTTACTGATGCCATCTTTGATGAGTGGATGAAAAGATACAATCCTCCTGCAGATGCTTGGCCCCAGGAGCTGGCACCCATTGGCCACAATCGGATGTATAACATGGTTCCTTTCTTCCCTCCAGTCACTAACGAGGAACTCTTTTTAACTGCAGAACAACTTGGCTACAGTTACGCCATTGATCTGCCAGGTAGCTAGCACGGCTTCTACTACAGGGGTGATTCATTCAACTTCTAAAGGAGCTTTCTTTCTTTCTTTCTTTCTTTTTAATGTAAACCAAGACCTTTAATTGAGGCATTCAGGCCTGCTTAAGTTTATTGGCTATTTTCTGAAATATATGTATTTAACAAGATGAGTGGCTAAACTACCAATTAAACATCAGAAAGGCACTAGTAGGCACCCTGTTGCTTTAGAAAACTGAAAGTTATTCAGAGATCTTATTCCACAGAGGAACTATAGACTCTTCCACCTGATCTGCCAATTCAATCAGAATTAATCAGATTAATCGAAAACTGATCTACGGTTGTTTCAAATGTCTAACCAGTAGTCAAAATGAACTAGCCACATGTGCAGACATCAGCAGGATGAGGAGGTCCTGGCCTGAAGGCGGGGCTGAGATTGTGGTGAGACAAGGATTCGCTTTGCCTGGAGCACAGAATTCAAAGGGAGGCCCAAAGCTCGGTAATAGTACCGAGCAATATTTCAGGCAATATTTTAAAAGACCAAAACGAGTGCAAAAACTTCACAATGAGTAACACACCATCGTAACTTTGAGTGCAGACAGACTGTTGTGTGCTGGTTTTACACACTCAGGTAGCTTTGTAACTGAGTTTGTGGTTTCCATCAGGCAGGGGTGGGTTTATGACAGTTGATGTTGGCTTGCCAGTGGTTTGGGCTACCTGGGGCGTTATGTGATGTTCGCAAGATGATATTTTCTGAGTCATGCTTTTAAATGGTTGCTCTTTTATTAACTCTTCTCGTTTGATTGAAAATGGAAAGATATTTTGTATACAGGGGAACGTACTTTTTCTTTTTGCCCAGGCCTCAACACGGCTTCAAATGCCATTTCAAGAATTAGGGCAGTTTGAGAAAGGAAAGATACAACAGCAACAGCAAAATACATTAATTTGTCAAGAAAGATGCACAGGAATCTGCTAGTTGTGTTTTCCCATTTGTGTCTATTTCCTCCTCCTGAAATCTCAGTCTTCAAAGAAATCAGGATGATTTCTGAGCTCCCCTTGGTGTCTCTGACCGTGGAGTCTTTCAGGCCCTGGAATTTCCCCCCATTCTTCTTTCTAGCCTGTCTACGACTTCTTCTAACTGATTTGAAGTTTCCTTTCTTCGAGTAACTGAGGATATCTCTTTTACATTTCTTTGTCAAGTAATATAAAAAATTTGGAATGAGCATCCTGACCTGTTTCCATTTTAGGATAATCTGAGTCCCAAATGCGCCCATACTGTGTGAACTCATCAGAAGATACAAATTCATGTTCATTTACTGGCTTGCCAATAAAATCTACAATCCTGCCTGGGCAGATTTTGCTATAAAATAGTCAGGGAGAGAAAATATGCTTTCCCCTCTAGCTCTTAGGTTCACTGACTGGTGCCCAGCAAATCAGATTTACAAAGGGAAGATTCACAGAAGAAAAGGCATACAAATTTGATTTGATGTTAATTTTGACGTGACATGAAAGGTTTTCTATAAAGAAAGTGAAGAGCCAAAGACACAGATAGGCGTGAGAGTTTACATACCATTTTTGTTTTTTTAAAAAGAGGCTGAGATGGAAAGGTTTTTTTTTTCCCCCATCTGGTTTTTGTTTTTCCTTTATTTATTTGTGTATGTGGTGCCGGGGTTTGAACCCTGGTCTTGCACATGCCAGGAAAGTGCTGTACTATTGAGCCACCTCTCCAGCCCCATACATTTCATTTTATATGAAGAATGAGCAATGGTGGAGATGCAACAAGACACAGATTGAAAGGATTTGGCCTTTCTCAGTGTAGGAAGGTAAATATATGGAGGAAGCTACCAGAAGAGGAGAGCTGTGTGGGCAAGGTCCGTGCAGGCCCAGCTCAGTGCTGACTTGGTCTCCCCACAGCCATGACCTTCTCCAGGAGATGGGGCTGACTGCTGTCCTGTTCCTCCGGAGTTGCTGCTTTTACTCAGGTCAGGGAGGGCTGGGAAAGGCTTAGTTCTGCATCAGTTTGAAGTCACCCTCAGGTGACTGGGACCAAGGACCAGGGACAGAAGAAGGTGGGTCTTGAGCTGGGTTTGAAGAGACTGGTAGATGTGAGGGCGAGGAGTGTTTCATCTGAAGGAGGAGGGGAACAGAACAGGGAAAGTGACTCAGGGTCCAGGCAGAGGGCCGTGTTTCCTGTTTGGGCTCAGAAAAGCATCCCTCAAGGTCCGACAAGTGGCAGGCTGGATGCTTTGAACTAAAGGAGAACCAAGATCTCCCAGGCCTTCTCCTGTCCCTCCTGCCATCTTGTACCCCTTTCTTCCCAAAGTGCAGGAAAGGCCTTCTAAAGTTCCCTGTTCTCTTACAAAGGCCAGGTCCTCCAGAAGATGCACTCACAGAACAAAGACTAGAGTCGGGTGAACGTCTTCCCAGATCAGTGTCTGTTCTTTGAGTGTGTTACTCTCTCTCAAAATCATTTGCTCTTTCTCTAAAGTTGCCTACAGCCTCAGTCCCCTTCCTTCTTGGAAAGAGGGTGTTTAAGTGTCAAGATGGCCTTTCTTTTAGCTTCCTGCTTTGTGTGCCTCCTTTGCCTTCTCTTTTATTAATCTGTCTATTATGAATTTGTCATAGAAACTCAAATTACTGAGCCTTCACAGAGTGAAAAGAAAGTTCCTTTCATCTCTACACCAGGAAGGCCCGGACAGAGAATTACTGTGAATCAAGGTCTGACCTGTGAGAGGGCTGATTACAGAGCCCTTAAAAGCCAGGTAGAACCCCAATGAGATACCATCTCATACCCATTAGGGTTGGCTACTATTAAAAAAGCAGGATATGGCAAGTGTTGGCAAGGAGGTGGAGAAATTGGAACCCTTGTCCATTGCCAATGGGAGTATAAACTCACGTAGAGACTATGGAAAACAGTATGGGGAATTCCTCAGAAAACCAAATGTGGAGTTGCCACACGATCCACCTATTGCACTTGTTGGTATA